>PVJX010018307.1:0-36783 GCA_004027295.1 Dolichotis patagonum
CCGTGCTTGCTGATCTTGGCTTCACTAATAGTAGCCCCAGCCCTCATATTCGAGCAGTTTTTTGCACTTTAGTTTCTTCGTGGGTTGTGAGAGTCCATCTCTCTCTGTTTGGGTCTCTCCAGGGTGTTTTATTCTGGCATTTGAGCTATCTCTCTCAGAGAGGGTCCCTCTCCTGCTACCTACCCATCCGCCATCTTGTTTTCCTCCTAGCCTTGACCTCTTGACTGGCAATAATCTTTGGGGTTTCTCCACTGTGAAATTATTCTTTTATCTTTTGTTGTCTGTAGGTATTTTGGGGAGGTACTTTGAGGCTGTGTGTGCATGTCTCATTCCTTATCAGACTTTGACCTTCTATGTATCTTTCTAACTCCATTGTTCCTGAGGCATTCATGAGTTTGTACTTCAGGAGAAGAAAAACTTACACTTATTCATTACTTACAACAGTATAAACTCATGGAACCTATTTGATTTATGAGGTTCTAATGTTGTATTTACTTTTATGCTCATCACTGAAGGACTTGTGGGTTCCTATTTTTTGTATAAATTCATATTCTGTTACTATTTGGTCTTGTGTCATAATTGTCTCATACATGGACATGGAGAACCTCCTTAAACTGCCTCTGTGGACCTCTACCATGGAACCACCATTCTTTACACATCTCTTTACTTCCTGACCCAACAAGCTTTTCCCTCCCGCAGCCTTGGAAACAGTCATTTCTCTCAGCAGCCCTGTTTGTCTCGGTGGAGAATGGCACTTTGAAATCAAGATTGGGCTTCATGCCAGGTGTCTCCTTGGTCCCCGGATGCTGCTGCTTCCAGCCTCCTCCTCCCAGACAAATCTAGGTCCATAATCATACTCATATTTGTTTCAATATCCCCACTGCAAATTCTATTCCAACACTCCATGATCTGTTCAAGAGTTTTACTGTTCATTTGTACCTCCTTCTCTAACAATGAGAAAATGGTTTTCCTTCATGATTAATTGATTTATTATTTGACTCATCACCTCCAAGTAACCACATTTCTAACACATGATCGTCCCTCATCCACCGGGTGGGTGACATCCTCATCTTGGGAATAAGGCCCTAGTCTAAACAAAAAAGTTACTTTTTGTTTGATCTAACCTTATGCACATGGGCAGAAGGTAATTAGATGCAATACTTTTAGTGTGTCTGTTTTGACTGAGACAGGTTACACGAGATCACTTGTGATATCATGCCTCTTTTCAAGATGTTTTGGGTTTTATATTTCAGTTTCAGATTAAGGATGCTCAGCCTAGACTTGGTGTGGTGTCACATGCTTATAATCCCAGCATTTGGGAGGCCGAGGCAGGAGGATTGTTGCAAATTCAAGGCCAGCTTTGACAAGGCCAGCTGTTCCCTGAAATACATACTGAGACCCCGCCTCAAAAAAAGAAATGCTTAGCCTGTATTAAAGTCTTACTGAAGGAAAAATAGTAGCCTGATACCTGAAAGCCAAAAGGTTATGATTACTGTACTGAATACCATAGACAACTGTGGTACAATGGTGAGCATTGTATATATCTAAACATAGAAATAGAAAAGGTAATAATACGAGGCAATGACAGATTTTTGGCTCCATCATAATCTTATGGAACTACTGTTACATATGTGATCCATTGTTGACTAAAATAATTATTATGTACCAAGTGACTATATTAATTAAAAGCACCAAAACGAAGTTATACTTTTCTACTTTGTAGGAGGTACTTAGCCTCCATTTATCTTAGTTTTTTCTAATTTTAGATATAAAATTTATGTAGGAAAATGTTCATGGTCAATAGTTGTGGAGTGGCCAAATAATACTTCTGTATGAAATAATACTTTTGTATGATAAAATATAACAACTTAAAGTAGCATTTATGAAGAATTCTAATGACATAAAAAATACAAGACACCAACACATGTGAATAGATCTCAATATCATTAAACAAAATATGTATACTTACAAGTGAGATTGTATGTGTCTATAAAAAATTCTGAAAAGAAGCACCAAAATGTTATCAGTGCTTCTCTTTAGGATTGAAGATGATTTAAATTTTCTTCTTTATTATAAATTCTCGAGGTTATTTTTTTCTTGGTAAAAAGCTTAGTCATAAAGTGGTGTATTGATCATAGAGGAGTATCCTTGTAACGCACTTTTAAAAGTTTATAACACTGATTAATACTCATGCCCGTAATTAATCTTTCGAAGCAATGTTCCGTAGAATGGTTTACAGAAGGCTATGACCATAGGGTCCAGCTCACTTGCATTTGCACCCGTCTTAATTTAAGCCTGTAGCTGTTCAGCCAAGAAGCCAACCAGCAAGGAGGCCACCTGGGAAATCTTTCCCTGGAGATAAGGTGGAGCTGTATTTGTTCTGACAGTTAGCACTGGTGTCAGGAGAAGAGTAATAGTTAATACCTGGGACTGTAAAAGTAGTTAACACTAACCATTTTGTTGTAATTAAAATCATCAAGCTGAACATTACAACCACGCAAAAATTAACCACATGGATGATGTAGTCTGTCTCTGCCTCTGTCTCTGTCTCTGTCTCTCTGTCTCTTTGTCTGTCTCTCACTCTTACACACACACACACATACACACAAGCTCCAGTGACTTCTTTTTTAAGCCTGCCTGATAAGAAAACAAGAGAGCTGGCTTTAATTGGTATCAACATGTTCTCTGCCTTTAGACCATTATAATAACACCCTGCACGTGAGGTTCTCCCCTCTGCATCTGATAAAGTTTCCAATTTGCCCACTTTCCTGGCTGAGTTAATTCTCTTACTGGACAACAAAATAAAAGAAAGGAAAGGTGAGAAGACGAGACATATTGACATGGATTTTATTTTTTTTTAAATCCTTTTATTTTAAAGAGGATAAAACCAAGGAAAATAAAACAATAAAACCAATCAAAATAAACCAATTTAAGTGATATAAGACTTCAAAACCTTATGAAATCAACAATAGTTACCATAATGCCTTTTGTTGACTTAAAATAGCTGCAGATACCTTTGGACATAGTAAAAATTGAACAGAACAGAATAGACTAGAAACAATAAAAACAAAACAATGAATGCGATAAAGGACTTCAAAATAAGCCAATAGTAAATCCAAAATTTCTACCATAATATATCTTGCTATTTTTGAAAGTCGCTCATGCCATTGCATATAACAAAATCAAACAAAACAAAACAGAACAAAAGCCAGCCCAACAAAACAATGAAAATGATACAGGACTTCAAAACAAGACAACAGAGAATCAACAATGGCTGCAACCCTCAGAAGGAGAGCCCTGATAGATGCCACACTGATTCCCCCATCCACTGAACGGTTCACCAGACCACTGGCCTAGACCTGCAAGGTCGGTAAAACACCAGAGCACTACAGGCATCCAATTGCACATCACCTGGACAGCTATCATGGCAGCCTGTGTTTCTCCGGATCGCCAGGTGGCTTACGGGGTGGAGGGTGGGGTGGAGATCGGTACCTCCTGTTTACCAGCCAGTACACAGGAAGGGCCTGGGGTCTGGCTGTCCCCTACTCCAGCAGCAGCCGTGCGTGATGCTTTGACATGGACTTTAACACAAGTCTCTTCACCTACCCAGTGGCAGGAACAGGGCAAGAATCTAATATTCCCTTGGCAGACAGGGTGAGGGGACAGTGAAGATCTTTTTATTTGGATGCAACGGTGAAGTGATCTTGGTGTGGAGAATTGAGGTCTGTCTTCTCAGTGCTGCTCAAAGCCTGCTTACCTTCATGAATGCTCATCAGTGAACCATTCGAAGAGACCAAGTCTCCCCGGGCCAGGCAGCACGGGCCTTTCCCAGGTGAGATGAGGATGCGCTCGGAGGTGTGGTTAAGGGCACCGTGCAAACCAGCAGGGCGGCGCGCTTGTTCCGGGAGGAATTTTCACTCGGCTGCTCTCTGAGCGAACACGGAGGCCTTAATCCATGACCGGTAGTAGGAATTCATGAGATCAGCGGAGATCATTTCTTCACAAGATGATCTCATGTGTTTGTGTCTATTTGTGGAGGAACAGAGGTACACTGTTTTTATTCATTTTGTTCTGAATTAAAAGAAATCCACATGAAATAAATGTGGCTAATTTGGAATTTATGAGAATTCCACTGGTGCTGAATTTATCATCATTCCCTTAAAAGAAACCTTGGCTAAGAAAGTTTGTTGTATAAATGAAAATGCAGAAGAAATCCCTAGCAATTTAGAAAGGGATGCCTTTAAGAGGCATCTTTGATATCATCAAAAGGTATCACTCAATATAAACAAAGGCCATGAGTTCTAGTTAGATCAGCTGATAAGCTGATCATTACTATTCTTTTCTACTTTTAGACTAATACTATCCAGCTAGTGTGTTTTATTTTTTGCAAGACATAAAATGAAATTTGTTTCAAGGGTAGCCTTTTTATCCATAAAACAATACTCAGTTAATTCAAAGAATTTAGAAAATCTAAATGACCACACAGAAAGAAAAACACCCAAAATATATACTCAAAGGTAACTATTAATGTTTCGAGTGATTACCCTTAAAGAACTTATTTTTTTCTTTTTGAGACAAGGTCTTACTATGCAGTACGGCTGGCCTTGAACTCCCCTATGTAGTCCAGGCTGGCCTCAAACTCACAGAAATCCTCCTGTCTCAGTCTCCCAAGTGCTGGAATTATACCACTATACCTGGCAAAACACTTTTTTAAAAAAAATCTAACCATTAAAATATCAGCTGTCAATAGAGCTTACTAAGCCATTTTTCTGACTTAGCAACATATCATGAATATTTTCACATGCCTCTATATATATATATAAAACTTTACCTCAACACTTTTTAATAACTGTATAATATTCCACCTCATGTTGCAGCATAATTTGTTATATCTCTTATTGGACATTCAGCTTGGTTATGATTTTTGTAATTGTAGAAGTACTATAATCATATTTATACATAATTTTTGTATGTGCCTTTTTGATTGTTTCTTATACTAAAATATTAAAAAGGAGATTGTCTAATTATAGCACACATTCAGTCAAATAAGCACCTAGGAACCAGTATTTTCTAAAGCTACCAGGTACCCGTGTGCTTCTCAGCACTGTCCCAGATGACAGTTTGATCTTTGATTTTGCTTATAGTAAATCTGCTATACAAAAAATGTTACTGTTTCTAATGCACTAATATTTGTCTTCTCAGTTACTGCTTTTCATTTTCTTTAAATTTTGTCTTTACCTTCTATCATATATTCTTCTCCCCACTTTTTGGGGGACTAAAATTCTCAGTGTTTTGACCAAGCTCTTTCTATACCAATTATCAGAACTATTATTTTGACATATTACAAACATCTTTATTCCCAATTTGTCCTCACAGAACCAAGAAAGGGTAATTTTGGTAAAATTTATATGTTTATTTTTATGATGCCTCTGTGGTCCAGGGGAGAAGGCACTTTTTGACCTGCTCATTATATTCCGGTGTTAGCGCTTGATTTTAATTTGCATCCATATCAAAACATGTCAGAGACTATAGTTTGACTGATGTGCTCTAATTGATTGAGCAAGAGTTACTAACAATGTTCAGTGCCAGTTGAAGTATTTCAATGCCATTAACAAAATGGGAAAGAATTACCAATAAAAATAACCCTGTGTGTCAGCACCACGTGCAGACTGCTGGGGTGAGAGCAAAATGCCTACCCCTTCCTGCGCACAAGCTGGGAGACAAGAAGAGCTGAGGTCCCCACACACATGCTGTAAGCAACCGGCTGACCTGGAGAAACACAGGCTGCGATGATACCTGTTGAGTAAAGTACAATTTAATGCTTGTGGTGTTTAGTGTTTCAGCTTTTAGTGTTTAAAGTGTTGCGGGCCTGAAGCTGGTGGTCTGATCATCTATTCAGAGGATAACAATACAGAGTGTAGCATCTGGAGGGATCTCCTTCTGAAGGTGGTAGCCATTGTTGATTCCCTATTATCTTGTTTAGAAATCCTGTATCATTTTCACTGTTTTGTTGGGTTGGGTTTTATTCTGTTTTATCTTGTTTGATTTTATTATATCCAATGGCATGGGCGGCAGCTATTTCAAAGATGTCAAGATAATTACTGTAGCCATTTTGGATTTGCTATTGCCTTGTTTTGAAGTCCTTTGCTATGTCTGAAGGTTGGGCAGCTATTCTGAAGACAAGAGGCATTATGGTGACCATTGTTGATTTCCTATTATCTTGTTTTGAAGTTCTGTATCACTTGCACTGCTTTGTTTTGATTGGCTTTATTCTGTTTTATTTTGCTTGGTTTTATTCTCATTAAAATAAAAATTACAAAACAAAAAGAAGAAATGAAAAATAACCAGGGAGGTTATGTTGCACATAAGTAAAGTGGTTAATTCTTCCTGGTCCAAATGCGAAGCTTGCTGAGGTCTCTGAGGTAGGGTGCGGGTGGATCTGAGGACGCACAGACGGAGGCAGCGTTTGATAAACTTGCTCGGGGGAGCCCTGTGCAGTGCGTGCTGGCCTCTACCCTTCTTTGTGACTAATACTGCAGAAACACGATACATGTTTACTGTTCTTTTCAGTGTTGTTAGGCGCATGTTACTTCTTACTCTGTTCTCCCCTTTCCATGCAGCCCATGTGACTACATTTTCCTGCTCTCTGTGTTTGTCCAGATTGCTTTGCTACCTTTTCTAGATGTCTGGACTTTTGATGCAGGTAACTGAAACCAAAGTCCAATTGGCTCGAGCCAAAAAGCTTAATTATAGTTTCTGTTTTCATTTTTATGGCACAAGTATGCGTGCAGGCAAGGAAACTATTGTTTGGGATCATTCGCTAGTGTTTGAGGGAGTTTGGAAGCAAGTCAAAAGAGATTAAAACAGGGTGTTCAAGAGAAAAGTGAAGGGTTTGCCCTATTAAGTTCCTTTTGGTCTTCGGAGCAGTACATTTAAAGCTGTCAGTCTCAGCACCACCGATTTTTCATAGCAGTAAAATATACATAGCAAACCTTGTCATTTTAATCATTTAAATATATAATCTGTCAGTAGCAAGTAGATTCACATTCATCCAGCTCTAGAACTTTGTAACTCTTGACAGTTTGCGCTGGATAATTCCTCATTGTCAGGGTGGCAGGGTCTGGCCTGTGTATTTTAAGGTTTTTGTTTTGTTTTGTTTTGTTTTGTTTTGTTTTGTTTGTTTTTTAGACAAGGTCTCACTATGTAGCCCAGGCTGGCCTCAAAATGATGAAGATCCTCCTGCCTCAGCCTCCCAAGTGCTATGATTACAGGCATATGCCACCACTCCTCGCTGTCAGTTTATTATAAGATGCTTAACAGAATCCCAGCTGCTGGGATTCCTGCACCATAACAGCATCTCCACCCTCTTCCACCCATCTTGATAATTAAAAATGTCTCTCTACATTGCCAGATGTCCCTTGGTGGTAAAGTCACTCCTAGTTAAGAACCACTGGCTTAAAAAACAGTAATTTGGGTGTTAATTGAACAATTTGTTCCTTCAGGTGAAGTTTAAATTTTATTTTATTTTTTTGTAGTGGCTTTGAGAGAATTTTCATTTCACTTCTCCAAATGGATAAACATTTATTTCAAGACATAGTGCCATACAGTATTGTCAGTGCAGCAAATCTACCCACTCTGGATTTCTCGAAGTGCCCAAGCACCTCTCTGTCTCCCGCTTTTGTGGTGAGCGGTGTGACGCGGGTGGACAGTGGGCTGTTCCTCGGCGTGTTCACTGCAGGTGCCGGTCAGCTCAAGTCTCTCTTGGAAAGGAATCTTTTCTTTCACAAAACCCAACATTTCCCAAAAAGGTTAAGCAATAGGATGTTTTGACTTTTGGTTTTAATATGAGTCACTTTGAAATAATGCCTTCAACATCTTTTTATTGTGTGTATCACCAGAATTTCCTATTAGCTAATATATTTCCTTTTACTGCATTTATCAAAGCAACTTCCTATATTATATAATGTTTTGACTTCTAATTTTGGTTAGTTTTTGTACAAATGTGCATGGACAGATTCTTCAGTCAAATACATCTGAGAGACAAACTGTTCCACTCATTTAAATTTTCATAGTAAGTTATATTTTATCTTTGAAGAAATAACTTAGGAAATATACATTATAAGCACTTATTAATGTTAGAACTACTGTAACTTGATTATGTATCAGATCAATTGTGCTTTCAGTAATAAACAAATAGAGCATTAAATTGCCAGTAGAGCTATAATTTATAAGTACCTTGATGGTATATACTTCAGACTAGCTAACTGATCAGAAGTTTTCTGGCTTGGAATTGACAGCTTTGTATGTATGGATGAACTGTGTAGGACTGAAAAATTATTGAAGTATAAAATTTAGAAGTTTATTTTATTTTGTATCATATATATTTTATAGAATGACATCTACCAACCTGCTGGAAGATTTTTTTTTTCTGTGTTCTGGTGCAAAATAAATATCTGCCTTAGAAATTATTATTTTACATCATCCTGAGCTATATATTCAGTAGCTACAATGAACAAGACAACATAGACAAACATTCAAAGAGTGTGATAATTGCATACCAAGAAATACCTGAAGTTTACCAACCCAGGTGTGATTCTGCATCCAATTCTTGCGACACCTAAAATAATGGAACTTGCATAATATTTTAATTTTTAAGGAACTATAGAATATTTTCCATGCATTAGGGAAATGATGTGGTTATTTAGTTCTATGGAAACAAGGCAATGTTTTCGCAATGTTTAAAATAGCTGATGGTAATCCTTAGATATGAAGAACCAGTTAAGAGAAAAAAATTCAGTCATGGCATACCAAATTTTAGTTTTATTATTTATTTTTAGTAGTTATGGTGATACAGGAACGATGTAGGCCCTCCAAATAATGCAAACATTATAAGAGAAACATTAAAACTCCCAACCTGACAGATGTCTGATGTGATGAGTTCGTGTTCCCCAAAATCAAAGAATGAATTCTAAAGAACATCAGGGATTAAGAGCAGGAAATATTTCTTGGGGGAAAGAAAGTTTTGTCTAAGACAGAAGGGGGACCTAGAAAATGGGTTACCTATGAGCCCACTTCTCAGGAGAAGCTTTATAGAGTAAAATCACAGGGTCGGTATAGGGTGGGGCAAAACTATGATCAAATAATAAGATTACAATTACAGTTGCAACCCGAGCAACTTTTTTGAAGATAACAATATGCAGTATAACAACCATTGTTAAATTCCTGTCATCTTGGTTTGAAATCCTATAGCGCTATTACTTTCTGTGGTTGTTTTGCTTTTGTTGTTATTTTCTTTGCTTCTTGATGTTTCTTTGTTTTTTCTCTTTAAAAGAAAAAAATTATAGTCAGATAATATTGGCCCAGTGGGGAAGCAGGTCACATAGCAAGTGTACAGGGAAGGGACAAGGACCTTTCCTGGAAGGGATGGGTCAAGGTCTTGGTGACTGATGCCTGTGTAGAACACCAATCATTACTGCTAATCCCTACAGGAATATGTAGGTGTAGTCATCCCATCTTTTATCTTGAGGCCTGACCTCCAATGAAAGGGACTCTACCCACAGTTGCAATGTACCCCATCTTCTGCACTGACTTTAGAGGGTTCTGCCCTGTCTGACTGCCTATAATACCTCTAACTAACTTAGCTGTCTATAATCTATAATAATGCTGTATTACTTGTAGCTATGGCAATTCAGAAAAGAAAAAATTTAAAATTTTAAACTTGGCAACTAGCTATTTGGTTAAGTCTCTTGACCTCTGCAGACCTTAGTTTTGCTTTAATCAAATAATGGGATTCTAATAGATAATCTAACTATGATATAATATTGTTTTCTAATAGTTCAATTCAAAAACAGAAAAATGAAGATTCAAATGAAATACATTCCTCAAATGAACTATGCCTTTAACTATACAAATATTTTATCCAAATAGTCCTAAAATAAAGACCAAGTTAGCTTTTAAACTGACGTAACAAGGTTCTAGTAGATAAAACTTTTGGTTTTCCATACACATGTTGAGAGGAGGAGCTAGTAGAATAAATTTTTAAGCCATATACTGTAAAGTAAGATTTGGCAATCACACTAACACTTGAAGTTTGATTTTGAGGGTAACTAGGAGTACAATAAATTAAGAAAGGGAACAAAATTGGTACTACTTTCTATCTGATTATAGGTAACAGGCTACAATTGTATCATAGACAGTACACAAGATAAAATATATTGATAAAAATATTTTATTTATAATTCCTTTATCCACAATTATTTAGATTTAATAAAGATTTTCATCTCTGATAGGTAAATATTCCACTTTGGGGAAAAATATGTGTCCTTGATCTATCTAATAACATACCTTACCTTATTTAACAGTTCCAGAAACTTTTTGAGTATCATTAGCTAGAATTTCTAATGATACAGAAATTGTGTATCATTATAGACGATATGACAAAGGTATACCATGTTCCAAGTTCCACGTGAAATTCCTGTTACGGCCTGATTCGGGATTATTCTGAGACGTGTGATGGTCAACCTAATTGCCCACACAGAAGATGCTGCGTAGCTTCAGATTCACCTGTTTGTCTCTGAGGTAGGTTTTGGTGAGTGGTCAGAATTATAATCAAGCTTAAATTAGAATGTCTGCTATCTTTTATCTGCGTCTCTGTCTGGGAAGACTTTCTTCACTCCCTACAAACTCACCCCCTTCTTTGAACAGCGTCCCTCACAGGAATGCCTAAAGAAGGGACATTTTCCCACAGACCCCTGCTGATCCCGAATGAACAGACCCTCAGCCTCCCACCGACTTGAGAATATCATGCTTACCCTCCTCGCTGCTCCTTACTGACAGCCTTCATAAAAACTTGCTCAGAAGACAAATGGCACGGCAGAACCTCTGAACTCACGAAGGCAGGGCGCAGTGGGCTCTGCCAACTATCACCCATTTTGAATGTGACCTAACGGCCGTTTTTGATGCGCTGGAAGAAGGATACTGCTGAGAGCCACGATTGCCTTTGTCAAAAGCAGCGTGAGGTCGCCATGCGATTGTTAAAGAAGGAGGTGGTGAAGATGTCGTTGTGTAATTATCTATTGCAGTCTGCTTTCGCACTCGTAGCGTCCTCTGTGTGGACAGCCTTTCTCTTCGTGCTCTGCTTACCCTCCCAGAGCCAGCCAGAAGGTACATTTCCAACTGAGGCCCCCAGGCAGGGCACCGCTCTTCCTGTGGGCCCTGCTAGAGAAAGCAACGTCTTGCAGGACCATGCATACAACTGGTTGTCTGTCTTGACCCAACTGGCGACTCCACCATCCCAAGAACCGTGTCCTATTCAATGTCACACTCCCTGCACCGGGACGGAGCCTGACACACAGTGCGCACTGGGTCACTGATATAGTGACTTCCCTGTCGCGTTTTCATGTTGGGACTGGAACCTACTTAGCAAATGGCAACAGGGTCAGAGAAAATATGGACCAGTTCCAGCTCCTCAGTGACCTGTGTACCCTTTCAATTCCCTCATTCGCTAAAGATGGGGATTGTAATGATTCCTACCTCGTGGAAATCAGCTTTTGATAATATTTTCAGGTTTGTTGGTTTTTGTAATTACATATCTATTCCAGGTTTCTGTCATTTGTTCTTGCACCAATTGTGATCATTTATATTTTCCTCAAAATCAAGCACATCTTGTTTTAATTTGTTTTCATAAAGTAATAATAAATATTCCTCTATTTTTTCTATACATCTGGCTATATTCCACTTCTGGTTTGTATATAAGTGTGTTTTCCTGCCTTTCTATTTTCCTTTTCCTAGAGAGAAATATGTCAAAATATTCCAGGTGACTTTCTCTAGGTGATAAGATCATGAGCTGTTTTTATTTTTATATTTTTCTGTGTTTTTCAAATGCTTGGAAACCAGTACCGATTATCATGTATTCACAAAATTGTACTTTAAAAAAATTTTGCTGTTTCTTTTTTTTCCAATAAGGAGGTTGAAGCCAGGAAGGTTTCATAGTTGGGTCAAGGCCCTTAGATGAGAACCAGAACTCTGCACACGGCCAGCCAGTTATCGACTGTGAGGG
Source organism: Dolichotis patagonum (assembly GCA_004027295.1). Lineage (NCBI taxonomy): Eukaryota > Metazoa > Chordata > Mammalia > Rodentia > Caviidae > Dolichotis > Dolichotis patagonum. Next base: position 12,059 of record PVJX010018307.1, read on the forward strand.
CTGTGAGCCCCAGGATTTCTCTGCTTCTCCTCGGATAGGAAGAAACTCGGCTACCAAACCACTTCACTTCCTCTGGTTCTCATCTGACATAAACATGAGGGGGGAAAAATGAAGAGGATCCAAAGATGGGGGGCTGGGGGAGGGGAAGGAAGGGGGAGTCAAGATGGGTCGTGTGCCAATACCACACATGGACTGGAAACATTGTGTGCTACACACAGGTACTAGTAAACTAAAAAACAATTCTTTCCTAAGTGATGATTGTTACAATTGGGTAGAAGATCACTGAGAATTATTCATTCACTTTATGGGGTAATTTGAGTTTGGGAGAACTCAGTGTAGAGTTGGTAATAAAAGCAAATTATTGTATGTATAAAGGACATCTCAGTCAATACACAAGGGTAACACATATGGCACTGGGTGAAATACATTTGAATGTATAAACTACTTATTTCACATTTTAAAATTTCCTACAATCCCATACCAAGCATTTTAATGAGACTTTCTTGGGAGTTCTGGAGTTGAACCCGTAATTTCACCCATGCTGTACAGTTGTTCTACCACAGAGCTGCACTCTCAGCCCCCTAAATATATATTTTTCAAAAACTGGGAGAAGACTTCTTGTAACTCAAGAAAAGGTGATATGTGGTCCAACTTGAATCAGTAAATATTTGGGGGTTATTTACTTTAATTCTTTTACTGGACTATAAATAGAAATGCCTGAAACACTTGGTTAAGGAGCTATTCTCTAAAAGACTCTCTGTGATTGACTATAACTATCAAAGAACTCTCACACCATCCTATAAATCCATCAGGGACAGACAAGGCATTTTACCCACCTTTAAAACTGAACTGACTCACCTGCCAATGTCCACTTATCAAATATAGTAACAATTGGATCTTTTCCTTGTAAGATATAAACTTGATGAGAGCAAACTCTTTTCTAATTCATTGCTCTCAGATTGTCAGCAAACCGTCAAACCCTGTGAGATGAGATGGAATGTTCAACAGATTCCTAAATGAATAATGTTAATAAGAGTGTGCCAAACAGTGTGTGAGGCCCATTGGGCTGTCCCTTAAATGAGTCGTTCATTTATTACTCAGAGTAACTTCCAAATACTGTTAACATCTCCACTTGACAAGTGTTGGGGTTTGGAAAGATCGTGGAACTTACTCCAGACCATATACCCTGAAAATGGTTTGGCCAAAATTTGGCTCAGGTCTGTCTGATTCCAGAGTTGGGTTTCTTTACTACGCTGATCTCTACACTCAATGTTTGTTGGCTGACTAAATGAGTGAAATTTTACTTGCAGAAATGTGCATTTATTTTGAGACTTTTCTTAGAAAAAGAAAAGGATTTCTGAGTTCATAAACATTTTCCTAAGAGAGAGAGCAATTATAAGTGACCATGAGATTTATTTTACTCTATTTTGACACCATTGTTATATCCATTGCTATATGTATTGGTTATATGTTGACTATAACTATATAGAATGCATGTATCAATTCATGTCAATTGTAATTGCAGACACCATCAATTGTTAGTAATACGCAAACTTTAGATACATTAAGATATGCACCTTATCATAGATAATATTTGTAATATGTAACTATATACATTTTCTTTACTGCAATGTAAATTTTTTCCTACAAATACCGAGGCAGTCTAGTGTAGTATCCAAGTCCAAGCTAGACTAGATGACAGTCTGTCTGTTTTCAAGTTCCAGTCTGCTGCCTATAGCCTTGGGGAAATTAGTTGATTTCTCAGATTTTGGAAACATCAATAAAATAGGAATATAGTAACAATAATAATACCTTCCTCTGGATCACTCAAGATATATTCATTAGGCCTAGCTAGGTACTTTTAATTTAATTTCTAGGAATGTTTGAGAAAAATAAATCAGATTAATTGCTTAAAATGTCTGTCAGTCATCCGAGGACATATTTCTCTTCATATGTTGTTTTCAAAGACTCTTTTAATTCAAAGACATTTCAGTGTCTTCAGGAGGCATCCAGGCCTGAAGATAGCCTAAAAAAAGTTATCTCGTGCAGTTGTTGCCGTGAACTCAGCTCAAGCTGACTTAGACCTCGGTATCAGGGAGACCCACTTTACGGAAAACCCCAATCCAGGGTTCTGGTTGGACCTCTCATTCCAACTATCTGGGCAGGAGCTTTCTTCCTATCTCTGGGCAATTGAAAGGCACTGTGTACAGTCACTGACACTTTTTTGCCCTCTTGCTCTCTCTTTTTCTATCTCATCAATTAGTCTTTGCACAAATAAAACAAATTAGGTGGGTGTGGTGGCACGCACTTCTAATCCCGGCACTAAGGAGGCCGAGGCAGAAGGAGCTCTGCAAATTTGAGGCCACCCTGGGCTGCATATTGAGTTCTTGGCCAGTCTGAACTACATGGCAAGACCTTGTCTAAATAAATACAATTCCTTTTGATCAAATGAGGCCATGGGACCAGTGAGTCTGTTTGAAATATGCCAGGCTATTTAACTAAGGTGAGCTATAGCATACTTTTGGAGGTAAAAAGGTGGCATTTCTCTTGCTCTAACCCCATGAAATGCCTTCTCAAAAGAACTTTGGGAACTGTAACAGGTGATTTTCTTTTGTCTGATTTTGTCATACCACTAAGAATGAACAAAGGTGTTAGCAAAGGTTACATCTGAACAGAGAATTCAGGTGTGACTGTTGTTTTTTTGTTTTTTTGTTTTTGTTTTTTTATTCTCTTCTACATTAAAAATTTCTCCAGGGAAAAGAAATCTAAATTTCTTCTACTCCTTGAAAAGTTCAGAAACCACTTGTTGAAATTGTTTTATTGTCTTAATACCACAATCCTAACGCTGGTTGCTCTTTACAACCTCTAAAAAACACCCTTTAATAAATGCCGTACCTGATGAATGTATTGGCTCATGCCTGTGACCTCAGCTTCTTGGGAAACTGAGGCAGGAAGATTGTAAATTTGAAGCTAGGCTGGGAAACTTGCAAGACCTTTCCTTGGAGTGAAAAGTAAAAAGGGCTGGACGTGTAGCAGAGCAGAAGAGTACATGCACAGTCCTAGGTCCAATTTTTAGTACTGGAAAAAGAACGCCATGTCTGAAACCAAACATAGAAATCAACTTGAATGTTCTGAGATGTGACCTGGCATTATTAGAGTTTCAAAGCACTCCCAGAGAAATAAAAGCCATGAACTGGTGAGTTGGTTATCTAAATATCTCCCTAATCTCTTAGTAAGCTCCTCAGGAAGGGTTGTAATACTTCCTTTTATTCTTTGTAGAGCATTTGATTAATATGTGTTGTTTCAGGGCCAGAACAAAAACAGCAGACTTGATCTAGACTTCACAATACAACGCACACAACAGTGATGAATCAGAAACTGGTTTGTTGCTAGAATTAAATCTCAGCATCAGACACTTACTATCAGCTTTAAGTAACATTTTAATGCCTATCTTTGGTACAGGAAGTAGATATTTTCTGTCCTTCACTGGAATAATAATAGAACACTGCCCAGGAACTTCATCAGTCTGTAATGGGCGAGTGGCCACGTGCCAAGGGAATCTGCTGCCCTCCAGAGGGCATCGTGCTGCTGTAGATGAAAAGAGCATCTCCCAGTGCATATTCCAAGGTGCTGGAGAAGGTCTAACACAAGACTAATGGGCTTCTTGGTCATTGGGAAAATTCCTAATATTTGGAAAATGCTGCTCATCACACATGTGTAGGAAAGTCATACTGCAAATAGTATAGAAACGGAGATGTTTTACAATAAAGAAATTTGTTCCCCCAAATCTACTAAGATCATTTCTCTCCCCTACTTAATTCCTATCAGTATTTGGGGAATTAACATTCTACAAATGACACTTTTTATTTATAATCTACAGATAACATTTGGAATTTGAAGAAAGTGAAGGAGAAAAAACTGCCTCTACTTTGGGGTGTGGCGTTCTGTACTGTAGTGTTCGTGTTTACCCCTCTCCCTGGCCTTCATCCTGATGTCACGTTTTGGATGTGTACGCAGTTACATATCACAGGGAAGTATGGTTTGTGCTTTATAATGTGAAAACCTTTGACTTTGTGTACTAGAACAAGACCGGAAATAGAAGTTATGTACTAGAAATATCAGAGAAGGCTGACATTTCTTGAATGACAGTGAGAGGGCAGGCAGAGTGGAGTTCTACCCGGAATTTCAGTTAGTAAAGTGTGGACCTCCTGTGTGTAGTTACAGCTGCCCTTTCCTCAGGCTGGGAAGATAACAAGTTTGGTAAGAAAACTGTGTAATCAGGAGGCTAGGGTTTATCCTTTTGTATCACTAAATCTGTGACACACAAAGATTCATCAGGTAAATAAGTAAAATTCTCTTCACCTGTGAAAGGGATAGCTACAGAGCTGCCCACTGAGATACAATTTGTGAACAGACATCACACAGCATCTGACACACAGAAGGTTCTCGACAAATACGAGTCAGCGGAAATACAACTGATAAGCACAGAAATCATAGAGTCCAGAGGTCAGGAGGCAGCTGAAAGTGGAAATCAAAATTAACATGAGCAATGCTTCTGGTCTAGCTCACCAGGAGTTGTCATTGTTTTACACTTAAAATCTCACCCCATCATCTAGGGGAACCCCTTCTTCCTGGGTGAGCAGGGATGGCTGATCACCCTAGCTCAGAAGAGGATACAGAACATTTGGAAGAATGGTTCTGATACTGGCCATCAGTTTTCAGGTAGGGGCTCCCTGACCAGATGGGGACAGAGAATGGGAAAGCATAGAGGGATGAGTGCTAGGTGGAGGTCAGTGGACCCCTTCCTGTCACACCCTCTGGGAGTCCAGTGATGCTATTCCTATGCAGAGCTTTTAAGAACAGCTACACACATGAATTTCCTAAGTGACTGTGGCGATAACACTAAAGTGAATGGTGAGAAAGGAAGAGTCTCTTCAATGAATAGTGCCAGGACAATTATTATCCATATTTTTTTAAAAAGAACAAATACATAAAGTAAATCCCCTACCTCGCACAAAACCCAGAAGTTAACCACTTAGAAGCCTAACTATGGATGAAAATTTTAAGCATTTTAAAACAAAATAAAGGGAGAAAGCTTAATGAAAGATTTCTTAAGCAAGCTATAAATAGGAAAGGAAAGAGTGATAGTCTTGACTCCATTAAAATGAAGAGCTCCTGGGTACATAGTGAACAGCTGAGCCTTAAACAAGGGCACAATATCTGCAGTGCATCAAGCCCACAAAGTACTTGTACCAAGAACATGTAAAGAACTTCCAGAAATTCATAAGGACAAAGCCAGAAATCCAGCAGGCACTGGATGGGAATAGGCAGTTCACAGAAGAAACTTGAATGGCAAAACAGATTTTTTTAAAGCTCAGTTTTACTACTTATCAGAGAAATGCAAAAAGTAAAATCACAAAGCGATAACCTTTTTCACCAAGCAAATTGTCAGATGTTAAAAAGCCTGTAAAACCAAGTGTTGGTGAAACTGTGAAGCCAGAGAGATTTTCTTACCCTCTGATGAAGGTGCAAACTGATGTAATCATTTTTCAGGTTAAATACTAAACATGTATAGATGTTTTAAATGCGTAAACCTGAGCATTACTTCCTAGGTGTGCCTTTCCCAAGAAACTCTCGAAAATGTGCATCAAAGGTCATATAGAAGCAGGGTCATTATAGCGTCACTTATGAGAGTAAGAGACTGGAAACAACCCAAACATTCATCTACTGTAAAATAAATGGCAGCAGCATTCACGGAGTGGATCACTACCATACCACAATTAAACAACCGGACCAACATGACCGTGTCACCAGGTCAGGAACGCATACTATGAGCTAGAGAAAGCAAGTTGCAGAAGGATTTGGCATTATTCCTATCGCATGCAAAAATGCAGTACTATACATTTTATGTGTATCCATATATGTAATGAAAATATAAAAAGAGTCATGAAGATAATAAACCAGACAGGTTATTTCTAAAGAGAAAAAGATGGAAATGAAATCAAGAAAGAAGTCATAGGGCTTAAAATGTGTTTATTATGCTTTGTTTTTTAAATATCTGAAGCAGAGGAAATTTTATTTCCCCAGAACTGGGTGATAGATACATATGCATTACTTTATTCTCTATATTTTTGTGTGTTTTGAGTATTTAACTCTAGACAAAATGAAAGCCATGTTATTAACATTTAAATTCTGGTTAGCTTAAACTTCTCTCAAATGTAAAAATAAAAAGGGAAACAGAACTATGCTCGAAGAGTTGGTCATATAATAAAGCCGAACTTAACGTGATTTCCAAAGAGTAAGTTCAAGCGCCTACTACTCTGACACAGATTTTGCTGCCACTTTTAACCAACACTAGATGTCACTTTTCTTCATGCATTAGATTTAAAATGAGATTTTTCTGGTTGAAACGAGATGAATCCTTTTTCCAGTAGATACAGAGAATGAAGAAAACTGAGAATATTTTCTACTATATACCCACACAGAAAGCCAAGGAACATGTCTATTTTGGTTCAGATTTTTTTTTTTTTTTTGACCGTTTGTTTGGCTTTTTGAGACAGAGTTTCACTATACAGTTCAGGCTGGCCTCGAACCTGCCGTGATCCTCCTGAGTCAGCCTCCCAAGTGCTGGGATTACAAATGCAAGCCGTCACACCCAGTATGGTTCAGATTTTTATCACCAGCATCTATGGAATATAATAGGGTTGCAAAAAATACTGGTAACTGAATGGAGAAAAGATACTGTACCAGAGAATTTTATGATTTGGGATGCTGGAGATGGACTCTAAGGCCTCACACATTCTAGGCAAAGACTCTACCACTGAGCTGCGCTCCTCCTACCCAGCATCTAAGAGCAATTAATGAAGGAAATATTTAGTAACTCTGAAATGTTTAAAACTAAATTTGAAATAGTCTTACTTCTAAGTGTCATTTAGGTGTTAGAAATAGACTCTGTGAGGGGACAGTTGATGACTCAGCTTGTAGTCAACGGGGAGGAGACAGGATTTCAGATCTTTTAGTCTGAAGTAACAGCTCGATTTACAGAGCATTGGATCTTCGATAGAAAAAAAAAAAAGAGTCCTTAAATTAACATTGTAACTCTTTTCGGGAGGTAGGTTCCTCTGACAATCACGAAATCTGTCAACAAGAGCTTTTCATGTAAACATAAAAATTGTTACAAGAGTTTCTAAAAGTTTGCAGACCTCCTAAAGCTCGCCTGGCTGTCAGACAAGGGTGCCTTTTCCAAGACACGTAAGAATTCGCCAAGTGCCCTTCCTGAGCCTGCCTGAGTTTTGCAGTGCTGGAGGGTGGAGCCCAGGGTCTCCAGCATGCTAAGCAAGGGCTCTACCACTGGTCCACACCCCCGGCCTCCCCCGCCTTCTTCAACTCTGGTTCACACTCTGGCAATAACTGGAAATCCAGCTAAGGCCTCTGCGCATCATGAGAATTAATCAGCATTGCCTAGTAAATGAATGGTATGGAAACTAACCCTGCAAATTCAAGTATCTTTCTGTTTCTTTTTTTTTTAACAGAAGCCACTCTACGTATTGGTTCACTAAGTAACATTCACATAGCACCTACAGTTCAGTGACTGACTACCATGTCATGCAGTGCCTACTGCATGGTGACGGCCATGCCATTGAGTGCCCACCACATAGTGCCTGCCACAGTTGAGAGAAATGTGTTGGTGACTATGAAATGTAGGCTTCCTGCTCTGTTCTCAGCTTGTTATTAATTGTATGCTGATCGTGAGGCTTTGCTCACCCAAAGAGCGAACCAACCAGAACCAAGCCCTCAGCAAAGGTTTAGGTCGCTTTAGTAGATATGCGTGTAAATGGTAACTGAGGGGAAATAGGACTGTTACAAAACAGATCCCCAAGCCCGTGAAAACAGCACGCAGAGAAAAACCACATCCTTCCTGCGCAAAATCCTCTGTAGAGGCTTATACATGCCTAGAACTCCTCCTAAACAGTTTATGAGAATCAATTGTATTATGCATGATGATATGAACAGCTACTTTGAAGAAAAAGAGACATTATGGTAGCCATTGCTGATTTCCTATCATCAGGCTGTGAAATCCAGTAATGACTTTATTGTTTGTTTAGAGTGGTTTTAATCTGTTTTGTATTATTTAATTTCAACATACAGGAAGGTATGGACAGCTAGTTTGAAGAGAACAAAAGACATTACGGTAGTCATTGTTGATTTTCCTATTGTCTGGTTTTAAAGTCCTGTAAAGCCTTCATTATTCTGTTTTGATTAGTTTTATAGTATTTTGTTTTGTATGAATTCATTGTGTGTGAAGATACAGACAGCTATTTAGAAGAAAACAAGTGACATTATGGTAGCCACTGTAGATCTCCTGTTGTCTTGCTTTGAAATCTGTGTCCCTTACTTTGTTTTCTGTGATCTGTTTTGCTGTTTTGTTATGGTTTGTTTTACCCTCTTCAAAATAAAAATAAATAAAAATAAAAAAATTCCTCAGAGACATTCCTAACACTCCACTGACTGGACCAACAGCTCTATCTTAGTTTGGAAATGCTCCTTTTGTCTAGTCCCTTTTTCTTGTTAAGAAAATATTTTGGATATTATTTCAGTCCTCTGTGGGTGCCTGTAGTTTAGCTGTCCAATCCGGAAATTTGTATGAACATTCACATAGATCCATAGTTATTTTTTTCCTATTATCTTTTATTTTGCTTCTTAATACATTTATATTTTGGGTTTCTCATAGATAATAACCACGTGAATTTAAGCTCATGTGTTGGATTTATTTCATTTAACACTGTGGTCTCAAAGTGCATCCATTTTCCTGCTAACGACTTAAGTTTATCCTTCCTTATGGCAAAGTAATACTCCACTGTGTGCAAATATCACATTTTCTTTATCAGTTTATTTATTGATGAGTACATAGCCCACGTCCATGGTTTAGTGATTATAAGTTTTGCTTCTATAAACGTGGGTATGCATTTACCACTATAATAGAATGCCTTTCATTATTTAGGGAAGATACCTGGAAAGAGAATAGCTGGATTAAATACAATTTCTAGTTTGTTTTTTGAGGACTCTTTGCAGTAGTTGTAGTTTACACTCCCACCAGTGTAGGAGGGTTCCTTTATCCCCAGAGATTCACCAGCATTTGTTATGATTTGATTTCTTGATGACACCCATTCTTTCTAGGGTAAATGAAATCTCAGCACTCTTTTAATTTGCATTTCACTAGTGGCTAGAGATGTTGAACATTTTTCTTATATTTATTGGCTGTTTATAATTCTTCAGAGAAACATCTGATCATTTCAGTTGTTCATTTTTTTCATTGAATCTTTCATTTTTGGGAGGTCTCATTTTATTTTTTTTAAGTTCTTTATGTATTCCATGGAATAGCTGAAGATCTTTTTTTCCTGTTTGTAGATCGTGTCCATTCTCAGCTGTTTCCTTGGTTGTGCAGAAGATTTTTAATTTAATATATCTCATTTATTGATTCTTGGTATTATTTCTTGCGCATTTGGGGTTGCATTCAGAAAGTCCTTGCCAGTGTCTTCATTTTCAAGAGTTTTACCTACTTTGTCTTCCAGCAAATGAAGTGTTTCTGTTTTAATATTTAGATCTTTGATCGATTTTGAATTTAGTTCAGTAGAGGGTGAGAGTTCCTAGTCAAGATTGAATTTTCTGCATGTGGATAGCAAACTTTCCTGCCACCATTTATTAAAGACCCTGTCTTTCTTCTAGCGCATGTTTTTTACCTCTTTGACAAAGATCAGATGACTAAATGTTTCTGCATCCTCTTTTCTGTGTCATTAGTCCAGGTGCCTGTTGTGCCAATATCATGCTGTTTTATAACTGTAGCTTTGTAATATAGCTTAAAATCCTGAATTGTGATGACTACTGCTTTGCTCTTATTGCTCAGGATTGCTTTTGCTATTCTGGGTCTCTCCTGGTTCTATATGAAATTTTTTGGATTTTTTTTTCTAGTTCTGTGAGGAATACTATTAGTATTTTGATTGGGATTGCATTAAATCTGTATTTCAGTTTTGGAAGTATACCCATTTTGGAAATGTTGTTCTGCCAATCCAGCAATGGAGGATATTTTCTCATATTCCAGTATCCTCTTTGATCTCCTTTCTCACAGTACTCTAGTTTTCACTCTTAGAGGTCTTTATTTCCTTGGTTAGGTTGATTTGTAAGGACTTTATTTTTCTTGATGCTATAGTGAATGGTATTATTTTCCTAATTTCTTTCTTGGTAAATTCATTGTTGGTGTACAACAATCCTATTAATTTTTAATGTGTTGATTTTATATCTTGCTACACTACCGAATTTGATTCTTAGTTCTAGATGTCTTTTGATGGAATATTTTTGGTCTTCTCTGTAGAGAATCACATCCTCTGCAAATAATGATAATTAGACTTCTTCCTTTCTTATCCATATATGCCTTTTGTTTTTTCTCTTGCCTGGTTATTTTAGCTGATGTTTTAGTACTATGCTGAACAAGAGTGGTGATAGTGGACATCATCTTGTTCCTAATTTCAGAGGGAACGTTCTCAGCTATTCTCCATTCAGTATGATGCTGGTGGTAAATTTGTCATAAATTAGACTTTTCAGATTAAGATAAAGTCCTTCTATACCTTTTTTATTCAGTTTTTTTTTTGGTCAGGAATGGATGTTGGATTTTTGTCAAAGGGTTTTCTTACATCTATTGAGATGATCATATCATATGTGCCCTTGCTCAGTTTATGTGATGCATTATATGCATTGTTTAACCATCCTTGTATTCCTAGGATGAAGCCTATTTGGTTATAATACATGGTCTTTTTTATTGTTTTTTGTTGCGTTCTGTATGCCCGTATCTTGTTGGTTTTTGCATCTATGTTCATTAAAGAGATGGGCCTGAGGAGAATTGTGAGTTCAGAACCAGCTTGGATTACAAAGTGAGCTCAAGGTTAGCCTGAAATACGTAGTGAGACCCTGTCTCAAAAAAAAAAAAAAATGCACGCACAAAAAAAGAAAGAGACAGAGAGATTGGCCTGTAATTTTCGTTCTTGGTTGCATCCTCTTCTGGTTTTGGAGTTAAAGTAATGCTGTCTTCTAGGAATGACTTTGGGAATACTGCTTCTCTCCAATATTTTTAAAGATTTTGAGAAGCGTTAGCATTAGATCTTCTCTAACATCATTGTAGAATTCACAGTGAGTCCCTTGATTCTCGAGCTTTTCTTAGCCGGTGGTTTGTTTAGTTTTTAATTACTTCTTCGATTTCTTTGCCTGTTACTGGATGAGTCAGGGTTTATATAGCTTCTTAGTTCAGTTTTGGAAATTCATATGTATCTAAAACTCATCAGTTTTTTTCTGGATTCTCTACTTTGTTGGAGTACAGGCTTTCTAAGCAGTTTCTAATAATTTTCTGAATTTTGGTGGTGTCTGCTGTGATTTGACCTTTTTCATTTCTAATTGCATAGATTTGGGTTTTTTCTTTTTTCTTTGATAAGATTAGCTAAAGGTTTATCTATTTTGTTTATTCTTTTGAGGAACCAGTTTTTTGGCTTATTGGTTCTTGGGCTTTTTTTCATTTGTTTCAATTTCATTAATTTCTGCTCTCACCTTTATAATTTCCTTCCTTGTATTAGCTTTGAATTTAGATGGTTCTTGTTTTTCAAGGGCAAAGAGCTGCCTTATTAGGTTGTATATTTAGACTTTGTTTTGTTTTGTTTTTTCATTTAGTTTTGCTTTTTATGTGGGCATTCATAGCTGCAAACTTTCCTCTTCGGATATGTCTTATTGTATGCACAGGTTCTGGTACATTGTACTAGCATTATTGCTTGATTCTAGGAATTGTATAATTTTTTCCTTGATTTCCTCTGTGACTCATTCATTATACAAGAGTGTACTGTTTAATTGCCATGAGTGCACTGTTTAATTTGCATAATTTCTGTGATTTCTTTGGTCATTGATTTGTAGTTTAATTGCACTGTGATCTGATATGATGCATGGAATAATTTCAACTCTTTTGTATTACTTAAGCATTGTCTATGTACTAATATGTGATCTATTTTGGAGAAAGTTCCATGTGCTGCTGAGGAGAATGTGCATTCTGTTGTTGGGTAGAACATCTTGTAAATTATTTATCAAATCTAATTGTTCAAATGTTTGGCTCAATTCTGATAATATTTTGCTGATATTTTGTCTAATGTGTCAATTTGTGACAGTGGAGTACTTGTGATGGTGCTTATCTAATTTTTTATGTCCAATGCCGTTTGTCTCATTAAGTTGGGTGTATCACTGTTTAGTGTATATGTGTTTATCATTGTTATCACTTCCTGTTGAATCATTCTCTTAATCAACACACAGAGACCTCCTTTATGATTTCTGATCAGTTGTGGCTTGAAGTCCACTTAATCTGAAAATACGGTAACTACTTCTGCTTATTTTTGGGTTCCTGCTGCATGGATATTTTTTTCTTTGACTTTTAGTCTATGAACATTTTGGGGAATTATATGTGTTTCTTTTATACAGTGTACTGTTGGGTTTTGTTTTTTGATCTATTTAGCCAATCTGTGTCTTCCTACTGGAGAATTGAGACTATTCATGTTAGGCATTATTACTGAAAGATATTAATGAATTCTGTCATTGCATTTTCCTCTTGCTGATTCCTCCTCATTCTACTAGATTCTTGGCATCTTTGGCTTCATTATCTCTTTTTAGGATACACTTGAGAGTTTTTGGAAGTGGTGCTTTGGTAGTCATGAATTTTTTTTAAGGTGTTCTTTGTCATGAAAAGACCTATTTCTTTGAAGAAGAGTTTTGTAAGCTATATCAGTCTGGGTTGAAAACTGTTTTCTTTTAAGATTTGAAACACTTCACTCTGTGATCTGCTGGCCTTTAAATTCTGTATTGAGAAGTCTAGTATTCCAATGGGCTTACCTTTCTAAGTGATTTCTTTCTTTTCTCTAACAGCTTTTAAGATTTCATCCTTGTGTTGGACATGACTGCCCAATGTATCCCATCCATTCTACCTTTTAAACCTTCACATGTGCTTTTTGGAATGCATTTCCTGCCACCTTTTGCTTATCAGAATCTCTTTATTATCTTTCTCTCACTTCTGTTTTTCACGGGCATCCCAGTTGCTAGAGTGCTTTATTGTTTTGTAGTCTATTCTTTTTGTTTTACATGCAAATTGTTGCGTGCCAAATCAGACTGTACTTCTCTTGAGAACAACTTTATGCTTCATGTTTTCCAGCACATGACTAAATATGTATTTAAAGAATAAGTGATATGAGAAAATCAAACTGGGAATCAATTCTTCAGTAATAGTTAAATCCAAATCAATAGGTTATTAATCAACATTTAGACTCCTACTTTTAAAGAAGTTTTGGTTTATATATCCCCTCCTTTTTTTTAAAATCAAATCTACTGTAGGTGAAGCATTTGTAGATTAGCTGGTTCCCCTTCATTCCTTCCCTTCTGAAATGTGTTGTAAAGTAAAAATGCCTCCAGCCATAATTTGTGGATAAAAAACAGCTGCACAGGAAAAATAATTGATGTGGTTTAAAAATTACTCTGGTGGAAGGCCTTTTTCAACTTAGGCTCTAAAAAAGAGAGCTAAAGCTAATTCCTTATAAATCACAGACTAGAAGCAGAGCAGAACGACACACATTTTTGGATACTCGATAGATTTGAAATAAGCAGAGATTTAAATCTGGGGTAGAAATTAGAAAATATTCAGTCTGCTCACAAGAGAGCTGAAATTAAAGTCTTATCTATATCCTTAGTAAAGGGAGTTTAATGTTCTGCATAATTATAAATAAGAAAATCGGTCACTCTGGCTTCTTTATAAGTTAATCTTCTTTAATGCCTTCGTATTTTAGTTCATTTTTTTTCTTCTTCTTATGCCTCTGAAACTTTCCTGGAAGTGGCCCAAATGGCGAAGTTTCTTTATTGTGTTTCTCAAAGTGGTGTTATCACTGCCGCCACGCCGATGACACACCTGGTGTGCAGGTACGCAGATGATGCCAACCTTGGGATAAGACTGGGAGAGTCAACAAAGGACCATTATTATATCAAAACACAGCCAGTGTGTGGCTGAATGTTTGTTCTTATGCAAATCTACACAGATTCATTGTTTCTCCCCGTCACCCTCTGCTCCTCTCTTCCCCCATCCTTCCTCCTATTGTCTGTCTTCTCTTTCTTCTCCTCCTCTTCCCACTTCTTCTTTTTCCCTCCTCCTCTTCCTGTTTGCTTATTTTTCTGCTTCCTTTTCCAGGCCAAAGATCTCTTGTTTTACTTTTATCTTTACACCTGCTACACCCTGGATTAGTGGGAAGTAGCCTCCAGCAGCCCGCGCGTCTCTCCTTCAGTCCTCACTGTGCTTCTCCGGGTGGAGCAACTGGGCTTTTACCAAACTCTGGTACCTTTGTCTCTCATGTCCTTCTCTTTTCTGATCATTTTCTTTCATGAGTTTCAGGACACTATCTTGGCTCTTGGAATGCTGAGTATACTGACGATTGATCACTTGGCCCTTTAACCTGTCGGTGCATGACAATGCCAATAGTGTGCATTAAACTGTTTTGCAATGGGGTCCCTGGGGGTCATTCCTTCCTGAACAGCACACATTCCCCTAAACGTCTGCAGCATCTCTTTTCTGTAGATTCACAAGTACGGGGCCAAAGAAATAAGTTCGTATTTTCTAAAATGCGTGGAAGACACATACTGCGATGCAGTGTGTCTTTCCTCTCGTGTTCATCATTTTGGCAAATTACTGGAAGACAGCTCCTCCAGCCAAAATGTGATCTGTCCTTTCTTATAAAAGTCCTTCCATTCTAAGTCACTTTTTCCTTCATCTGAAATTCTTAGCCCTGGGAGATACGCTTGTTAACAAAATTCTAATGCCCTGGTTTTCTTTCTGTAAAGTGTATCCAAGTAATATTTTTAAAATACTTTTCTTTAAAAAGAAATTTAAGCAGGAAACAGAAAAGATTTTAGTCATTATTCTCCAAACTACTCTATCTACTTAATTCACACAGGAAGCCTACAAATTAAACAGCATTACAACATGATGAATCACCAGCATGTTTCATTGTTTGATTTGAACCTGTTATTAATTTCAATACTTCATAAACAGTAGCTAAACAAAGATTAAAAATACATACTTTTTAAAAAAAATTATTAAGCCCTGAGATTTACGGTGTACAGCAGTATATGTATAAAAAGATAAAAATATTCCAAGTATGTATCACATTTGTTATAGTCTAATAGTTTACTTTGTTAGGAATTTGGTACCAAATTATAATTGTAGTTTAAGCCTCTGCCTGCATTTGTGGGGAAAAAAAGAAGGGAGGCAAAGAAAGTCAATGATCATAACAAGGATTAAAACAGAATTAAAGAAAGAATTGCAATATATTAAAATTAGAGAGACACTTGGGTTTGAATTTCAACTGTGCATTGAATAAATTTGGACATTTAGAATTGGTAAATTTGAACTTTTCTCTATAAACATTTTACTGATAAATTTGTAAAACAACTGGCAAAATATATTTTTGCAACTAAATGAGGCAAAAATGTAAAAGAAATAACTGATGTACATGCATATTACATGCAAGGCAGTGTTCCTATAGCATCCTATGTAAATGACTCATTTAATCCTCCTAACAAATCTATGAATACTCTTATTGTCTCAACTGCTAGGTGAGAAACAGACATACAGAAAGTAGGTAATTTGGCCAAAGGCCCTGCTAGTGGGGGACTGTCTAATCTAGGGTTAGAATGTCAGAATCTAGTCCCTTGCTTTCAAAGCACAATCTATAATCCTGTAAATCGTGTTAAAGCAATTGCAATGTCTGGTTAAAATAGCAAGGTATGGTAGGTTAGTATTCTGTTATAACTTTAACACAGAATATCCAAATAAGTTGTATAGAATTTCTGAAAATATAAATGCCTTGCTAGAAATCATGTTCCTGTGCTATAAAACTGAAGACAATAAAATTTCAATATTATTGAAGTTTTATAATTACTAAGGAGAGAGAGAAAAAGAGAGATAGTCTGTTGCACCTGGTAGGAAAAAGTAAATAATAATTTACTTTTATTAAATTTTTACTACCTGCCAAGCACTATTCTAAATGCTTTAATTAATGTTACTTGATCCCATCACAACCCGATAAGATAGCGCTTATTATGGTTTCCACTGATGAAGGAGGTGGAGTAGCACACTCACCCTGCCCTCTCTCACCTCTGTTCTTTATCCTTGGAGATGTCTACATCTTTGCTGTTTTCTTGATTTCTGCTGGTGTAAGATATAGAAACCTTTAGTGTCTTTTTCTGCTAAGGAATGTTAGTCTTTGATCTAGGACCAGTTACTGCTTCATGATAGAATTTTTAAATTTTTTGAAAGCATTTTGTTTTCTATCTACCATGCAACAACCACATAATCTAGTATAAACATAAAGATACACAAATTTCAATGTAAGAATTTTGGAAAGGCACATTCAGGCTATGTGGCCTTTTAAGGGACCTTGTGCTGGCCACTAAGTGTCCAAAGACAGTGCTGTTGAATGGATTATAGGGAAACATCCCTACCTTGTTTGTGTTTCTGAGATGCCAGATTGAGAGGGCAATGGAGGTGGAGGAATAAAAAGCAGGGGGTGATAAATATATTTTTAAATGTTTTCTCCTATCCGTATGCAACATTTTCCATTACCTGTGATACTTTCTACTTGTTTAATGATGAAGTCTATGTGATTTCTGTCAATTTCTTCTAAGTCATGGGAGAATTCTCTAGAAGGAATGTGCTTGCACTAAAACTGACCTATCAGGCCCACCCGTGCTGCCATGGTGAGATCACTTTGTGCACCACTCGCTGTTGGTCTGCTTGCCATCTTCCCTGATGTGTCACAATTCTGTCCGCGAACCACACCCACAAAAACAACTCAGAAACAGATTTTCTTTAACCACATGTGATGATGAGGAATTGGGATATTTTTAACCAGGCCACATAGCTATCTGATTGATCATTTTCCCTCCACTTGCAGCAAATAAGTTCTCAACCAGTGCCTGACACCAGTGACAGAAAGATGAATTAGTCACACTTGCTGTCCTTGGTCACTTTCTAGTGGCAGCAAACTTCATATCCCTTTTACATTCATTGCCTATCTAGAGGTTTTTATTATTTTTACATAAAGCTGTTTTACAACTCTTGATAATTCACAGTTTATTACATATGTGATGTGGTGTGTCTGTGTGTGTGTGTGTGTGTGTGTGTGCGTGTGTAATTTAAAACTTTAGATGTGTGGCTACAAAATGAATTGGCATAGTCTTTGCCATTTCTGGTAAATAATATAAGGCCTGCTTTTCTAAAGAGATCATTATGGTTTCAATTAGCTGGAATCAATTCCGACCTTGCTTGGACATGAAGAAATGAAAAAGCTGTAATATAATCCAAAATTTGGTGTCATTTTAAGTTTGGCTTATATCACAAAGAGTAATATTTATAAGTGACAAAGCAAAAGCTGTACTATATAATTCTCTTTCAAAAGAGTGTCTAAATGGCAGAAAATGCTATAATGCAGTGTAAGTATGAAACTAACCCAAACAACTGATTCATGGATATATCGCTATTATTATTGTTGCTGTTGTTGTTGTTATCATTAACGTCTTACCTTTATCCTATTACAAGTATTACCAGTCCTACTAATGAGAGTTGTAGTTGTATTTTTTGTGTCAATTTTCCCTCCAAGAAATTTCTCCATTCTTTTCCCATTTTTAACCTCATCCTAATTGTCCATATGAACAGAACTGAACATTTACTTAATTTCATAATACTAAGCTAAAAGCATCAAAATGGGACTGATTTCTGACAAAACGATATCGTGTACTAAAATTTTATTGTAGAAACATGTCTCCTGTACATGGTATTGTTCTGCTTTCAGTCAAGGGTAAAAATATTTTTTTAAATGTTATTTTAAAAGGGAGTAAAATTAAACACAACAAAACAGAACAGAATGGGACATAAGAAAGCATAAATTTCAAAGCTAGACAACCAGAGATCTTCACTATCTGTCATATTGTCTCTTGTTTTATTCCAAATGGTTGTCATTATCTTTGCATATGGAGAGCTCATACTAAATAACATAGCCAATCTTTTCACAAGATGTGTAGTTCACTGGCTCCCACTTGCTAGGCAGGAGGGAGGGAGAGGGGGGACATGGGATGGGGGACAGGACGACATGAGATGTCTGATTCTCAGCCCACACGCAGCAGGATCACAGTCACCCCCCAGAGACGGGAAGAGTTCCTTGTTTTCCCAGCACCCCGAGTCAACCGCACGGTGCAGGTCCCGATTGTGCCAGGGTCTCTCTCCTTCAGGCCATGGAAAGTCGGCCACACTCTCAGCCGCCCCCAGAGAGGGGTAGAGCTCCTTGTTCTCCCGGCACCCCAAGTCAACTGCACAGTGCAGGTCCTGAGGCACCAGGGTCTCTCCCCTGCAGGCCCCCTAAAGTCCGCCATACTCATCTGCTATTTCTTTCTGATGAATTGACCATTCCATTTCCAAAGTTCTGAAATGGCCAACAGACCACAGAAAGAATTCTCTTTAGGCTCCTGTTTGAAACCAGCAGCTACAGCGATCTGCTGGCCTTGCTTCAGGGCCAGGTAAAAGTCTTTTAAAACATTATTTAGGACTGTTTTTGGAATCAGGCATTAACAGATTATCTCTACTTACTTGAAGAAGATCCCACAAACCTATTACACACCAAAAAAAATGAGAGACACAGGCAGAAAAACCACATTCAGCTTAGTGGATTGTGCTCAATACCATTCTAGGTCATGCTATTTACAGAAATGTTAATGTGACTGTCCTGACATTTTGCAATGAAACAACCTGAATATTTGACAGTACTGGAAATAGTACTAGCTGGAGAGACAATTTCTTAGGAGGTTCACAGTCAATATTCAATCTCAGGAAAATACACAATTAGAAATGAAAAAAGTAAAAGTAGAACATGACTTTTGTGTGCAATGAGCAAATCAACTAGTAGAAAGGTAAAGTTATGAGGAACTGTTTAACATAGAAAATGATCCTAGCAATAGTGGAGAGTAGATAGCTTGAATTCTCTTAGTGACATCCAGTACTGGTTTAAAAAAAAAAAATGCTTTTAAACACATTGCCTACCTCACAAGAAAATAATGAAACCACCAGTCCTCCAATATGTGACTATTCAAAATGTGCTAAATGTTCTAGCAAATGTAATTAGAAAATCAAAGCAAATATGAAGACTGAGTTAAAAAAGAAATAAACTACACCTAACTGCACATAATGTAGTTGTTTATAAAGTGTAAGAATTAAAAACTTAGTAAAGTTGCTGAATATAAGGCCAATATACAAAAAGTATTTATAATCCCAAGCATAAACAACAAAGTTAGAAAATTGTACTTTTGAGAGCACAAAGTATATCATTCATAAAAATAACCAAAATATGCCTAAGATCCAGTGAAAGATTGGCAAGATTTTTTTAATGTAGAAAATTTTAACACTCTATTGAAATGTTTTTGGAGAGGACCTAATTACACAGGGGATTATAGCATGTTCATAAAAATGTAAATTCAATTCCCTAGAGGTGTAAACATTTCTCAAATGAACTACAGTTGAAACACAAGTCCAATTCAGTCCAGCTCAACAGATGTGAGTTAGTGGACTAGAATTGAGCTGCTGGTATTTAAGGAAAATTTGTGATTCTTAGGGGAACCTAACAGTACCTCATGTAGAAAAAAGAAATTCCCTGTAAAGTCTATTATCAAAGGGCACATGCTCAGATATCTTCTGCAACCAAAAAGCTATCTTATTGATTAAGAGCTGGAATATTTATGTCAATGTTAGGAAGTTCAGAATGTGATTTCTTGGCAAAGGAATTGTTATCTTGGTTGCAAGATAACATTTTTCTTTCATGACTCAGACAGAAGGTAAGTATGGCCTACCTGACCAGTACCTAATATGGACATAGACAAGGTTCCCAGATCCGAGAGGAGAATGTTTTAGCAAGTGCACACTGCCACACATGAGAGCATCCGAAACATCCAGAGGTATCTGAATGACTGTACCTCACCCAAAGGCCACTCGTTAAACTGTAACAGGCATGCCACCTGTTCCTTCAGAGGCCAATAAGTGATCTTTGAACAGGGCTGGAGTTAAAATGTAAACCCGTGCTCCACGTTTTTGCATTGTTATAACTAAAGCACTTATAACAACTGACTTGAGATGATTGCATAGTCAGTGTTTGCTTCTGAGATTGGCTCTGTGTTTACTTTCTAAAGGAAGAGCCCATTTGCTGTGAAAAAGTTTTTTTCCAAATAGTCTGATTGCTTTTGAAACAGCTCTTAAAACTGTAACACTATGTAAGCAGCCAACCTGTCTGTACTATAGTTACCTTTTCAACTCAATCACCATTGGGGATTGGGTATTCTTACAGTGAAAAGAGAAAGAATGTAAAGCAAGAGATTATAAATGGTCTTTTTAAGGGTTGTACTATTATCTATGCATTATGAGCTATGAATTCTCAAAAACAAATACAAAGACAAAATCCTTGGTCAATAAGTTTTTCATTTTTTTAGTAGGCATGAAAGCATTGTATAGCACATGGAAAAACCTCAGACTAGTGACTTGACTGGTGTTTCAATCCTTTCTTTGTGTTTCTGACTCACTCTCTCAACCTGTTTTTCCTCTCTCACATCCTCTTTATTGTTAAAAGAGGTGATAGGTGTGAATTAAAAACTTGATGGAAAGCATAGCAATCTGTTAAGGGTAATTTTAATTTTTAGATTTATATTTCTCTTCTACTTCTTGATCACTAGTCTCTAAAAGTGAGTGTCATTTAAAAAGGGTGAAAATAGTAAAGCTAGAGGTGACCTGAACAGATGAATTAACTTGGTCCGGTTGACATTTATAGAATACTCCATCCAACATCGGTATAATACACATTCTTCTCAAACTCACATGAAACATATGAAATTGACCCTGTGCTTTGCCATAAAGCACACCTTACCACATCTAAAAGCACAGAAACCATACGAAGTTTGTTCTTAGGCTTTAATGAAATTAAACTATAAATAGATGAAAGATAGCTGGAGAATCTTCAAATATGTGTAAAAGGAAAAGCATGCCTCTGTGAGCCAAAGAAATCTCAAGAACAATTTATTTGTAATTAAAGAAAAATAGAAGGACGACCATTAAAATTTGTAAGACACAGCAAAAGTAGTACTTCAGAGAGAAATCAATAGTGCTAAAGGCGTATATTAGAGAGGAAGTAAAGTTTCAGATCCTTAGGAGAGTCTACCTTAGGAGTCAGCAAAAGAAGAGGAAATAAAACTGATCAACAAGGATAGAAAAGAATGTTCAGCTTCAAGTAGAATCCAGTGAATAAAATGGAAATACAACTGATCACATAGTGAATTAGGAAGTTTGTTATTTTTGGGTCTAATATGCAGTGCTGATAACTGCATATTAGTAAGTAGAAATAGGCACCACGTGTCAATGGTGGTTCTACGAATGGACACAATTTTCTTAAAGAAATTTGGCAGTGTGCTCTACAAGTAGCTTTCCTCTGACCTGGTATTTCTATGTTGGTGAGTTAGAAGGAAATAATCCCACAGTACAAAAAAAATTCAATTTGTACAGGTGACCATAAAACTATTCTTTATAATACTGAAAATAGCCCAAGTAGCCAAATAAATGTGATATTAAACAGATCAAAGTATTCATACTCACTGAAACAATGGATGGCCATGAAAATTGTTGTCTTGAAAGAATGTCTAATACCAATAAGTGAAAGAGTATGGCACAGAAATTTTATGGAAATATATATATTCACAAGGAAATGTAACAAGTGAAAACTGATCTCTCCTGATAATGCACTGTCCCTTCTTACTGTTTTTCTGTATTTCTTTCAAACCTACAGTGAGCATAGTGTTTCCCTCTTGGGCTTTGCACTCTGTCATTTGGGTTATGATCCCAGCTCTGGCCCTTGGTAGCAGTGTGAATCTCCATTCTCGTTTGCAAAGTAAATATGATGATTGAAGGTCTTTCCCCCGGGCGCCTGCAGTCTGGAGATGATCACGTGCATAGGGTAGTTGGCACAGGGCGTGCGGTACATGAAGACCTCCATGAATGCTGGCTGTTGATACTGGTTAAAGTGAGGGAAGTTCTGTCAAGAAGAAGCATATAGAACAGGTTTATTCAGATTTGCATCAGGTTTATTTCTACATAGGACTCTATTTAATTAACCTTTTGAGGGATATGAAAATGGAAGACATCTGTTTACTGATTGCAGGGTATTTTATGTCCACAAAAGGGCAATTAAGTTTTACACATGTATAAAGTACACAGTGGTAGACTATAGGTATGTTTGACTCTCTGCATATTTAAAAGTGCTACACCAAAGACAGCACAAGTGAGACCAAGAAAAGAATTCAAATTATGACTTTAGCTACTTATTATCTTGAGTCTGCAAGTCTTGATTTTTTTTGCAGAGTAAAAGATAGGAATCCATACCTCCCTCAGCCTGAAGGGTGAACATGAGGCCATAGAATACGGTGATCCACAGAGAAAAATCCCGACGAGGTCATCAGTAGGCTGAGAAAGCCCTGACGCACCAAGATTCTCTTCAATGTAAAATGCAATGGTACTTAAAATGCATTAGTATAACTGTGTGATTTCATTATCAAAATCAGAGTTCTCTCAGAAATACAGAACAGAAATGCTATGCAGTCTAACAACAATCATTTGTAAAGAAGATTCCTTCCCCCTTACTTGCAATAAAACTTAAATTCATTCCGGTATTCCTGAAGAAGAGCAGAGAGTGGGTGAATGACACATTTTTTTCTTTCCTTTCTGATGTTAAAGCATCACCTGTAGTGACATTAGTGGGACTAATTACATGCATGGAAGAGCACTTGGATTCGATAGCAGCAAATTTTTTGGTATTAACTTTGGTTTTAGAATTTCAATTCCTCAAGTTTAGCGAGGAATGTTTGTATGAGTCAATACCATTTAGAAGGAAAGAAGATCTAAAGTAAAACATATCAGGTATTATTTTAGAGTGTGCAGAAACATAAGGGAACTTATTGCAACCAATTATTTTATTGGTGGCAGCCATTCTCACTATCCACTGACAGGTGTCTGAAATGTACTGAGCTGTGAGTATGGTGTTAGGTTTAAACATCACTTAGTGAGGATCTTCCGATGTTTCTGGGAACAGAATTTCTCACTACACTGAGGTTCATTATGGTGAATTAAGGGTTAAAGCAAATTGTGTCTTGGATTCATCCTTTAAACTGTATTGTAATCTTGTGAGATTTTAAATCCAAATTCCATGTTTGAAACTGCAGCACAAATTTAGAATTAGAGAATATCCAGGGTAATTAAGACCTAGAGGTAAAACCAAAGGAGAAGCCCATCTAACTTCAGTAGCATGTGGAATGCATTGTACCGTGTCATATATCGTGAAATCTTGCTTACAAACAACATTTTTTAACAAAAATCTTTAAGTCAAATTGCTGTTCTAGGAGAATGTGGTCTTTTTATTGCTGGTTTTCTAATTTAGGAGTAGTGGTTCCTTGGTTTTTAACCAAGGAGACAGAAAAAGTATTAGAATTTTTGTGCTTTTAATCATTAGATAAGAATGCTAGACACAGAGAAGGCTAAACCTCTGATCACAACTCGATCACTAATCTTAACTAGCTGAATAACCTTGAGTAGGCTGGGGTTTTACAATAATAAGTTTTAAATGCATCATCTCAGTGAATGTCAGTTTTGTTGGTCAGACAAGAAGACTGACTAACTTTCAAAGATCTTTTCCTCTGCTAATCTTTTATCATGCAATTATTACATAAGTAAACTTATAACATTGATTGTAAATGTTTGTAAACACCTGCTTTCCTTAAGAGCGTTCCTTTTCCCTCGTCTCAACTCTGTCGTTAGAGTTGGCGACTGAATGTTGAAAAGCTCGTAAGTCATTGCCTGCTGGACGGAACTGGCCTGCCAACCTCTCTCGGTGGCCAGTCCCAGATGGAATCATGCCAGCTCCCACACCAACAGAATTTCCTGATTTTCCAGTTCTTGTAAAAGATACTATCATTTCTTTCAACTGACCAGAGTCAGAGCTGCCAAGTCACTCTTACCTCCTCGTCTTCTGCTCACTCTGCTCAGAGCCCTATCCGTTCCCCTCATTTTCCTTCGGTCCCTCTCCCTTTCTCTGTGTGCACTCATCATCTTAGAGCCGACCCCTGCACTGAGGACTCCTCAGCCCGCCTTCCAGGTCCTCTCTGGAAATGTGCGGCTTCTAGCCAACGGTAGTTGTAATCCTGTGACCTCCCATGATTCATCACAGCCTTTAACTCCTTGACGCTGCTCTCCCTTTTTCCCCCCTAGTTCCAAGGATCCCCGTGAATCTTCCCCTCCTGATAGCCTCGACCCACTTCCTGAGGCCCTTTGCATGTCCACAGCTGGGCATGTCTGTGACCCGCACCAGCAGGGCTTGCCCACACACACCCCATCCACTGACCCCCTACCCAGCTTCGGGGCCCAGCTCCAGGCCACCTTTCCACGGAGGTCTTCTAACTTCCTAAGCCCAACACTGCACCTGCACCTGGTGACTTCCTCTGTATGTCACTCTTTAGGCATCACTTTGTGACTTTTGTTATATCCTGCCTTAAATTGTTGTATTTTGTAAGATGAAATGTAAAAAAAAAAAAAA
>PVJX010018308.1:0-36803 GCA_004027295.1 Dolichotis patagonum
TAGATAAAAGTCCTTTGTCTGAGGGACAGTTGGCAATTTTTTTTCCCAATCTGTGGGCTTTCTCTTCACTCTGTTGGTGATTTCTTTTGAAATGCAAAAACTTTTTAGTAAGATGAAATCCCAGTTGTTGATTCTTTGAAGTACTTTCCTTGCAGTTTAGTTTTTGTTCATGAATTGTCTGCTTACCACATGTCTTCAAGATTTACACTTATTTGTTTTGCAGTAAATTTGTGTTTCTGTCTCACTCTTTAGATCTTTTATCCACTTTGCCTTTAGTGCATGGTGGTAGGCATGGGTCTAGTTTAAGTCTTCAGCTCGTGAAAAGCCAAATTTTCCAGTGCTACTTATTAGAAGCTATCTTTCTTCCAGTGAACATATATGGCCCCTTTGTCAAAGATGAAGTGGGTGAGTTTGTTTGTAGTTGTGTCTGTATTTTCTGTTCTGTTGCATTGTTCCTCAGGTCTGTTTATTTGCCAAAACCATGGTGATTTTATTATAGTGGCTTTGTAGTATATAATTTCAAGTCAGGAATTGTAATGCCTCCTGCTTGCCTTTGTTGCCCAGGATTGCCTTTGCTATTATAGGTCTCTTTGGGTTCCAAATGAACTTTATGAGTGTTTTTACAAAATCTATGAAGTATGTTAATGGTATTTTGATTGAGATTTCATTAAATCTGTATAACAGTTTTGGGAGTATGGCCATTTTCATGATGTTGGTTCTTCCTATCCATGAGCAAGGGATATATTTCCATTTTCTGATGTTCCCTTCAATTTCTTTATCCAGAGTACTGTAATTTCAATGTGTAAGTTCTTTACTTCCTTTGCTAGATTAATTCCTAAATATTTCATTATTTGAATGTTATTGTGAAGGGTGTGGTTTCTTTGATTTCTTTTTCAGTGAATTTGTTGTTTGTGTACAGGAATGCTATTGAATTTTGAGTGTAGATTTTGTACCCAGAAATGCTGCTGAATTTGTTTATTAAGTCTAGAAGTCTGTTGATAGAGTTTTTGGGATCTTTTATGTAGAGTATCATGTCATCTGAGAATAATGATAATTTAACTTTTTCCTTTCCTATCTTTCTTTATTTCTCTCTTTTGTCTGATTACCCTGGCTAGTGTTTCCAGAACTATATTGAATAGGAGTGGGGATAGTTAACATTCTTGTCTCATTCTTGATTTTAGAGGGAAAACTTTCACTTTTTGTCCATTTTGTATGATATTGGCTGTTGGTTCGTCATAGATGGCTTTTGAAATTATAAAGATTAGAGTAGAAATCAATACAATTGAGACTAAGAAAACAATAAAAAGAATTAATAAATAGAAGAGTTGGTTCCTTGAAAGAATAAATAAAAGTGATGAACCCCTAGCCAACCTTATCAAAAAGAGGAAAGGAAACACTCAAATCCATGAAAAGAGTAAAATCACTACAAATCCAGTGGAAATTCAGAAGATCATCAGTTCCTATTTTAAAAATCTTTTATCATAGAATGGAAAGCACAGAAGAAATGGACAGATTCCTGGGAACCTATGAATTATCAAAACTGCATCAAGAAGATACAAAAATCCTGAATAGCCAAATATTAGTTAGTCAAATTGAAAATGTAATTAAAAGCTTACCAATGAAGAAAAGCCCAGGTCCTGATGGAATCACAGCTGAATTCTACAAGAAATTTAGTGAAGATTTAACAGCAATACTCTTCAAACACTTTAATGAATTTAAAAGGGATGCAATTCTCCTTAACTCATTCTGGAGGCAAGTATTAACCTGATACTGAAATCACAGAAAGACCCCCCACCAAAAAAAAAAAAAGAACTACATGCCAGTCTTCCTACTGAACATAAATGCAAAAACTCTCAATGAAATATTAGTAAATAGAATGCAGCAAATAATCAAGATTGTATACCATGGCCAAGTGGGATTCATCGCAAGGGTGCAGAGATGGTTCAACATATACAAATCAATAAATGTAATCCACCATATTAATAGATCCAAAACCAAAAAATTCACATGATAATCTCAATAGATGCAGAAAAAGCTTTTGATAAAATCCAACACTCAATACATATTTATGGTAAAAGCCCTAGAGACCCCCCCACAAAAAGACAGCTTTTCTTCTTATAGTTTTCTTTTTTGGCAGTTTTTTCCCCTACCAATAGTGTGAAAATTGCATGATACTCTCATTTGACCTGAAAAATTTCTGCTTAAAAGTCTACTATTAGATAAGTTGCAATAGCCTTATGCGTTTTTCCTTTGTGTTTGTTGTCTTTATAATATTCTCTTTATCTTTAATCTTGATTATACTGTATCTTGATTTAAAAAAAGTCTCACTGGTGACCACTGACAATTCAGTACCTGGTTATTTGTATGCTCTAAATTTGGGAAGTTTTCTGTTATTATCTATTTTAAAAAGCTCTTTACCTCCTTAGCACTTTCAAGTCTCTCCTTCCCCTGGTTAAATTTCAATTGTTAAATATTAACTCTTTTTTTCTGGCCCAAAGTTGTCATAAACTTTCTTGTTTTCTTCTTCTTTTCCTTTTCCAAATGTATATTTTCAAGTACTGTGTGTTCAAACTCAGTAATTATTTCTTTCATTAATCTATTTTTCTGTTGATAGCTTCTAGTAAACATTTAATTTCATGTAATGTATTTTAAATACAAATATTTTTGTTTAATTTTGTAGATGTTTTAGTTTCTCTATTGATTTTCTACATTTGTATCAAATTGTTCCTTGGTGTTTTCTTGAGTGTCCTTTGGCTTTCTTAAGGCAGTTATTTTATATTTTCCATCCCATATTATTTTCCAAAAGGTCAATTTCTGGCACATCATTTTGAATTCTATATAAAGTCATGCTTCCCTAAAAGTGCTTGCTGTTTGTTGGCACAAAATCTCATCTATCTATTGCAGGATTAGGTATTTAACTACTCTTGGGGTAATGAAGCTTTTTTTTTTTGCTTGTTTTTCCAGAAGTTTCTGTTGTCACTTATTTTCTCTGAGCTGCTAGTCATTTGTGGTATTTCCTCTGAGCTTGTAGTCATTTATCCTGTTGTCTATGAGCCTGTACTGTCTTCTGTTATTTTGTTACTATCTAATACCCTAAGACCAGGTTTGCCTGAAGTGAACTGTTGATGTGTTGCTGTTTCCACACTTTGAATGTGATCCAAGCTCAGGTTTGTCACAGTTCTATCTGCAGTATGTGTCCAATATGAACTAGGGCAGCCCCTAGTAGGAGAGGCCATCCTATAACTTCCTGTGGCTGAAGTAGGCCCTGATACCTTGCCCATGGTTAGCCATGGTAAAATTATTTCTGCATCTTGGTGGACTCATTGGAGATGGCCTGGCATGAGGCTTCTATGTCACAACTTGGTATTTACTTCTTTTCCTCTCTTTTCTTTCCCAGACAGTTTCTCTCTCCATGATGTGCTTCGTGGTAGAGTAAAATGTATCAAGATGGTGGGAACCAATGTGAGTTGACAATATGGACTACATATTAGGGGATCATATTCATGCTCAGAAAAAAGGTGTATAGTGAGAGTAACTATTGGGTTACTTTCATAAAAGCAGATTATATTGATCATGATAGTCTTGCTCTGTTCTACCATGTAGCTGACATATTATAAAGTTATATATATATGAAAATTGTATATATACATATATATTATGCAGTATATATATTGCTATAAATATCTTATTATACATAGAGGAAGATATGTAAAGAAAATGTATGAAAGATATTGATAACTGGTATGTGGTCAGAAGAGAGTCAGGAAATATTAAATCAAGCCATTTCAGAAATCACATAGCTCTTTACTTTAGAGAAAAGAAAATTTCCAGTTATATAACAATTACCTGCAAGTATTCGGAGGTCTACCACAAAGAAAAGCGACCTTACCACTTTGTATTTTTCTCTAGAGTGTGATTAGAAGTTGAAGTGGATTCTTACTTCAATTAGAAGAAGCATTTTTTGAATACTTATGTCCTCTGAAATTGGGATGAGTTCCTTTTAGAAAGGGAAGTGTTTCTTGTTCCTGATTGTGTGAAAATGGGCTACAGAGAAACTGCTGAAAGTATGGTCAGTTCAGGAAAGAGGTGAGACAGTTTTCCAAATCTAAGAAAGTTGTGTGATTATTTGTCAGAGAATGCCCATTGTTCAATAATTTCAAAGTCTGATATAAAATACAATGGTTCCTTTCATTCTGGGTTTAATTTTTTAAAAATTGCTTGGAATCAGAGCCAACTTAAGACTCCAATTTCAGAATGAAGTTGTTTTTATCTATCTAAAAATCAGTTGTCTTTTATTTCTGCTTAGTTAATCCTTAACCATAATAATTCTATCAAAAATAGTAAGATCTATTAACAAGTGGCAATCTATTTTGCTAGTAGCAGAAAGTTCTACTTGAGCAAAACCAACATGTACCTTTTATGTAGTTTAGAGAGTATCATTCTCATAGTTCTATGAAATGTCTGAGAAAGAAGATAAAAAATATAATGAATGAGTAGGCATGGCAGGGTATGAAGGTGATTTTGTTCTTTCTCATCATTGCCTTTTTGATTTTTTTTCTCTGATCATCTTCTTTTCCATCACTTCAAGAACTTGGTGGATCCAATTGCTTTGCCAGTTAGTCATGCTTAGGGAAGTTTTACATAAATAGTTACTAAGTAAGATAAAGGAGTACCAGATACAAGAAAACTGTGCTGCACATTAGGGTGGAGGAAGGTGCCTAAGTCAAGACGTCTCATGGGAGAAGGAATGGGTCAGTCCTCTGGATGACAAAGAATTTCTTATTTGCTCTGTCTTTGGTTGGTGGGAGCTGCTGGAAGTATCTGCAGCTATGGGTATAGGCCAGTGTTGAAATGGCAGGAAGACTTTTAGAGCAAGTGATCTGCATGGGGCTTTAGTTTCTAGGTTGAGGGTGCTACTGAAAGGTTATCTCCAAGCAAGGTGGCAAGGTCACAGAGGGATGGTCTTCTGGGCCCATGGGAAAGGCAGTGTTCTCATATTTACACTGCTCATCTTGACTCTTGGTAGAAACTATATAGTAGAAGACTTTCTCTTTTGCTTGTGGTCATCCTTCAGCTTGTACTGAGAAAACTTAACACTGTGCTCACTGTCAAGAAGATATGCTAGAAGAAATCCTGCTGTGCATCACAAAGCCTATATTGAAGGGCACATGTGCAGCTGAGAAGTGGTAAATTGGTAACTGATACAGTGACTGTGAGACATGGAGGATGTTAAATACTGATTTTATTCATAGTATATTTCATAGTATATGCATAGTATATTATGCATGTTCCTTGGCAAGTCCCCTGTTGTAGTCAGGGGTTGTACACAAAACAATTAGAATCAGGACATGGAGTTTATAATATTACTTTATGATGGTCACCCAGAGTTAACACAACAAAATGCAGGAAATCTACCCACAACACTAAAGACATAGAATATTCAGCCAAGGGCCTGGATCCTAGAGCAATGTCCCATATGAGTCCAGATGAAAACCCAGAGCTCATGACAATGCCTCCCATGAGTCCAGCTGGAAGTCTAGAGCTGACAAGAAGGACTCATGCCAGTCTCTTTTATGGATCCATGATGGGAAGGCCCAAAGGTCAGCGGTGGAAACTAGGAAGTCTATGCCAGCAGGGTGAAGGAGCTGTGCTCATATGTCAAGGATTCTAGGCTGGAGCTGAGAAGTCATGCTCACAACAAGACTAGGGCTGTCCTGAAAAGCACCACAGCCACCCTCAGTGACAGGGAGGCCCCGAGGTCCTCTGACGACAAGCACAGTTGAGTACATGCCAGGAAGCCAGCATGGCAAGTTCATCCTGGAGACGAAGTGGCACACGCCTTCCTCTTTGGATCCAGGAAGCAATGCTCCATGTGAGGATCAGAGCTTCTCTAGCAGAACCAGTGGCTCAAACAGCAACACGTAGGAGAACCCACAATGCCTCAATGCCTCAACACACCTCAACGCATTAACTCACTTCCTTCTGCATGTCTCCATTTATGCTGGCAACTTTCCTCAGGTGAAACATCTACGCTCAACAGCATGGTGACATAATCCAGCTGGCTTTAAGTTGACCACCAGTTTTAATCCATAACACCCTCTCTGCTATGCTCTGCCTCTTCATGCTGGATCCCTGAGTTTTAGCCTTTGTCATTCTGCTGTATCACATCTTCCTCCCAGCTTCAGTTGGGGCAGCCCCAACTCTCAGTGAACATCTTTGCCTTCCTCTCAAGGGAAAAGATGCCCTGCCCATGAATTTCTTTTTAGTCACCAACTCTGATGTTCAAAATTAGCACTAGCTAAGTACCAATCTGTAAATCCCTCAAATTCCAAGAATATCTGTTATGCCCTGCCATGAAGCTATTTTTTATGTGGGAGAAGCTTCTTTCTAGTATTGTGAGGATCCTTCTGACTCCTACCACACACACACACACACACACACACACCAGGGGGAGAGGGAGCAAGAAATTCTCAATTGTTTTCACAGCTATCAAGTAATGGTTACTGAAATTTTTAATAAAAAAATTTTACATTATATTCTTGAAAAGCAAATGATCATATTGCAAAGTGAGCCATGGTACATCTGAACAACAAAAAGAACCCTGTGATCATCATGGAGACAGTTATTTACATTTCATGTTCAGCATATTGCTGGACTTCTGATGGTACTGGAGCTGGTGTGCAATCTGTGGTTTAAGTCAGAGTCCCATTTGGAGGCTCATGCTGCAGATCCAGGGCTGCCCACATATTAAGGGCTTGCTGTCTTTGGCAGATCTGCACAAAGGATTTCACTAAACAGACACATGGGAGATTAAGAAATGCTGATTGTTAGAAGTAGAAAAACAACAGATTTATTGAGTTAATGATGATAACTTCTTGTATAACCTCTCTTATTTGATTCAGTATCCACATAGTCTTAGAACAATATTCCTCTGTCTCTGAGAAAGAAGTTATGCTTCCCCGACTCCTGTTTGATACATCAAGGAAAGCATGATTTCTTACATTTCTTGTTGATGGAATCTCTGGCTAGCCAAAATAATAGTGTGAAGATATGAGCGTAGGATGGAATACAGAGACAGCTATGACTACGATTATCTGGCTTCACAATTTAGATACGGGGTGATTATAAATGAGAGATACACATTCAAAATATCATTTCTTCATAAACTCAAATAGAGAAGCTGGCATTTGAATTTTCAATGTAATGAAGAACATTACAATTCTTGGTACATAGTAAGTGTTCAAATAACAATGTTGAAAAGATTTCTGAGCGATGGAGTCATGTATAATTACTGAATATTTTGAAAGGAAGTTATACGTTGTTTGGCATCTTTTTCTGTAGTCTTTGTGGTTTTAATAACTAAACAGTTGGCTCTGGCTTCTGTCAAGCTCTTTGAAGCAGGGACAGGAGATTTCATAAGAGGGTTGAGTACACAGAGCACAGATGCTCCTCATTGTTTCTTTTTTTGTCCAAGTCTCTTACTTTCAAGGCCACAGACTTTTGCCAAGTTAGGAGGAAGCCAACAAAACAGGAGGCAAGGCATATATCCACTCCACAGCAGCCTCCATTATTCATGGGGTCCAGCAAAAACAAGTGCTTTGGGAATCTACAGTTCTCCAGGCCTTCAGCAAAATGTTTACTGAGTGAGCCGTGCTGTGGGATCTTGACATCAGTGGGAAGGCTAAGATGAGGGCGGGTGGGGAGAGCCAAAGCAGTCATGTTGCTTATGAAGTTGATTAATGGAAGTGGTGGTGGGTGTTTGGGTAATTCGGGTATTTCTGCAAACAGAAGCTGAAGTAAACAATATTTTCAATTTTTTCTACAAATAGATTCTTAAATGGATCCTTTTACTTTCTGCAGACGTATCTTTCTGACTCTACATTCAGTTCCCTTACACTCATCTTGCAATCTGCAGCAAGGATAGTATTTTTGATTGTATTATTGCCTTGACAAAAAGCCTTCAGTAGCTTTCCATGGATTGCCTTAGTATGGTTTATGAAGCTATCAGTTGATTCCTTTCCACTTCTGTTTACCTCTGCTATTCTTTGCCTTGGTATTACATGATAATTTTTAAATCTATACTGCTCAACACTTTGAATGTAAAGCTCAAGTAACATATTTTTTCTTCTTTACTTTGAGCATGATTTCTGTTATCTAATAGTAGCTCAAAAAATGTAAGCATAGATTTATTGACATCGGGAACCATGCCTTACACATATTTCTTTTAGTTAAGATTCACCAGACTCATGACCTATAGAAACTAAGATTTTTAAAAGATGTTTTATTTTTAAGTAAGAAAGAAACTTTTGGATAAATTTGTCCTGCACCAATAAATAACAAATACTGTATCTGATGTTACTTTGATCTCTGCATCTGAACAGATCTCTGCATCAATTGGGGAGTAGGTGCTTTCCTTAAAGCTGTGAAAATGCACCTGCTAGACCACTGTAGGTACAATACAGAAGAGCAAAATAAAAGATAAAAACATGTGAATAAGCCTAAAAATTGATCCACTATATAAAATAATTATAATAATATTTACGGAATAAAATAATTGAAACAAACCTACAAATCTACAAGTTGAGGGGAAAAAAGTGAAATTAAGATGCTCTGAGGTCCTGTGGAGAACCACTCAGACTGTCCCAAAGCTCAGGAGCAGCCAGAGACACCTGAGGACTTGTCCTTGCTTGTCTAATGCAGGCGCACAGTGGGATACAGTTATGTAACCATGATTTATAACAGCTAAACACACATGTGCTGATTATAACGCTATACAAGAATGTAAGTATAAGATAACAACCTGTATAAGAATGATAGAATAAGTACACAGGCAGTTCTTGCACTCTTGTGCTGTGCTCTGCTCCATGCTGCCTGCTGTTGTTGCTGATGTCTTGCACACGTGTGTTCTTTAACTTGTGGACCTCGCCCGAGAAAATTTCCAGTGGGCCCCCCAGGCTGGGCCACAGTTCCTATGTTGAATTTGATTCAATTATTTTATTGAATTAAATGCTTCCAGGCTCTTTCTGCAGCAATCCTTACCCAGTCTTTCTTGTTACTTCACTGCCACCTGATCAACTGTCTCAGCCATGGGCACACCTCTACCTCTATCTCTTTCCTGCTACCTTCTTTGTCTTTTGGGGCCACTTCTGTTACTATAGTTCTCTTTCCTTGAAGTAGTTAGTTTTATTTTCTAGGTTCCTAAGTTATTTGAAAGTGTTTCCCCTTTAAATTCTGAATACATACTTTATATGCATGCTAATTTTCATATCTTAGATCTTTGACCACCTGAAAAACTGCAGTATTTATTGTTTTTGCTGAATCAGATGGTGGTTGTTTCCTTTTGTGTTTGCTATTTTATTGCTTCAACTCAATCTGTGTGTAACCTGAAGGCGTAAATTGATGATGGTTTCCTGCAGAGGATTTCATTTGTCTTTATTGGAAGTTATTGAGTAATGCTACTTTATTTAATATGACATTGGTTCTCTTTGAAAGAATGAGCTTAAAATGGGGAGGGCTCCTAGTTTAATCTTGGACAGATTTATGCCACTTTAAAAAGCAAAGCACTGAGGTAGGCATTTTCCAAATATAATCTGGCTTCCACATTCTCTTAAAATTTGCCACTTTCCAATTTTATTATAGTTTTTGGTTACTGTTGTTATTCTTCTCTTTTTCTTTAATTTTTAGTCTATATTTTTCCTTCTTATTGCAAGCATTATTTGTCATAAAGCTTGCAATATACCCAAGAATTATTATATTGTCATGGATGGATCCTTCTAAACTGCTATAAAGAAAGTCAAGAATCTTGCATTTTGGCCTGGACACACTGCATGTCAGCCTCAATTGGTTTTCCCTGTGTGAAATGGAGACACTAATAAGGCTGCCTCAAGACAAGGTTGAAGATTATTGAGATAGTGTTTGTGAACTCACTTTGCAGCTATTGGTTACCCAGCAGTTAGCTTGTAGATGTTCAATTATTCCTTGTCAAATGAACCAGTAGATGAACATAAAGCTTCACCTCCTGTGGACCTATGGAGAAAAGTTGGAGCACAGTTAATAGTTTTCTTCACTAAAGAGCAAGAAAGTGTTGGTAGTGTTGTCCTCCTCCCTGTGAAGGCGTGCTGTGAGCAAACTAAAAATAAAAGGAAATGTGAAGAGAGTGTTCCTGGTGTGTGAGATTCTATTGAGGATGCTTGAGAAGGGTAGATGGGAGAGGATATGAGAAATGTGTGGATGTGATAAAATGGAAGCAAGATGGTTAGTGAACTTGGGAACAGCTGGAGAAGAAATGAACATGCAACAATAACAATCAGAAAATAGCCAGAAGGAGAAAATACAAAGTTATACATTGTTTTCTTTTTATCTACAGCTTCCATAGTCTGAGAAGCAGTTGAGTGCCGCATGCATCCTACTTGTCTTACCTTTTCCTTATTATTAAGTCACCAGTTGTTGTATTTTTAGATACTGTTTGTATAATTCAGTTTTGGTAACTTCTTTTTCTTTAACATCTATACTACCAGGGTGTTTTGCACATATGATTTTAACTATTGTTTAAATAAACACAGTAGAATGGATGTATATAAAAAATCTTTTTGTCTAGTTAATAAAACTGACATAAGTTTCTTACAATTATATCCTTTGATTTGTGAGACATGGCTCAGGTTTTTTCTTTTCCATTATTTTCTTAGATTGTCTCCTCTTAGTCTATATTTTAGATTTCTCAGTAATAATCATGGAATAAAACAGGTTCCACTTATGTATATATGGATTACATGATGAATTTTTATGTCTTGTATTTAGCATGATAGGCAAGTTTTTAGCATTTGGAATTTAATCATTATTCAGTTTGTATTTATTATTATTTGTAATACTTCTCTTCACTTAATAGATGTTCTTAAGAATTTGCCTTTTATTTTCATTTCATTATTTCTTTTTATTCTAATAAATCAAGGTTAATACAAGAGACTTTAGTGTATGTGAGGAAAATAAGAGAAATAAGTGTTAATATAGAGACTACATGTTTTGGACTTCAAAGCTCTGAGTTTTGTAGAAGTGAGGAGAGAGAAAAATAATCCTTTGTGAGATTTAATGTTCATAGAGTAAAATCAAACACGTTATTTGCAAGTGTTCTTATATTATAGAAATTTCTCTAATCATCATAGAAAGGAAATTATATAACATAAGCAACTCAGTGAAAAGCATCCCTCCAGAGAATACAGTTTGAGTTGATGAGGCTACACTTTACTATGCCCTGCGAGGGATTTATGATAAAGTAGGATAGTATAGACTTAATAAATCTCAGCTAATCATTTTTATAGAATTTAAATGTATTAGTTCTTTTCAAACTTTTTGATTATGAAATATATTCATATGATAAACTAATAGGATATTAAGATGAGAACTTTTTGTATCATTGTTTGGGAAGCCTCAAGAAGGCAGGACACAGGTGGCAAAAATTTCCATATTGCAAAGCAATATGTAGCTATAGGAAACTCACAAAGCAAACAGGCAAAAGCTATTTTCTAAACTTCTAGTTTACGTTTCATCTTATTCAAAAGTCATTGAGGAGGACAAAGGAGTAGCTGCAAATTAGAGCTGTCCTTGTAAAAAATCTGAGTGTGTGGATGTTTAATATTCCCCAAAGGCTTAGGAGGTTGTGGAACCTCTGTAAGGTGGGGCCTATTGGAGGGTCCCTGGGATACAGAGGCTGTGCTTTTGAAGGAGACTGTGGGACCCCACAGCCTCTTTTCCTTTTGCTCCCTGGCTTGTGGTATCTGCTCTGCCACATGTTCCTGCTGTGATGTGCTATTTTGCCACGTTTCTGAAACAATAGGACCAAATGATCATAGAAAGCAGCCTACAGAAAATCTGCAAGCCAAAATAAACTTTTGTCTTTACTAGCTTGTTATCTCAGGTATTTTTTTATAGTGGAGGAAAGATGACTGCCAGTGTGCTCTGGCTGAATCTTGTGGACTCATACATCAGTGGTGCCAGTAATTTTCCTTTATCTTCAAGCCAAGTGAGAGGGTCTTCGAGGAAGCTATGGGTAGAATTTGACTCTGTGCCCCACAGTCTGTTGAGATGCAGGGAGTGATGGTGGAAGCAGGCTTGGTAGGTGAGTCTAAAGATGAAGGAATGTGGTGATAACAGTGAAGGCTGGTAGCTGGGTTTTAGAAATACCCGTGCTATGCGGCGACCATTGTTCAGTCAAGATATATTGTATGTGTCTAATGGGAAGAAAGTGAGAGAGAAAAAGAGCAAGAGTGTGACAATGAGCGCAAGAGCAAGAAGACAGAGGGAGGGAGAGAAAGAGAGACAGAGAGAGAGAGAGATAGAGAGATAGAGACAGAGACAGACAGAGAGAGGAGGAACCAGGCACATCCCCATCAAAGGAACTATGCATTATTATTCCCTCTCAGGAGGATGCACAGAGCTCTCACTTCCTATATGTCTGTGCTCTAATGTCAGTTTATCAGAAGGAAGTTCTCAACTACACCATATAAAATGGCACCCTATCCCAGCCACTCTCAACCCTCTTGTTTGTTTTATTTTTCTTTGTAGCAGTTATTGAATTAAATATTTGTTATTTATTGCTCCTTAACACACTAGAATATGAACTCTGCCATTCGTAGAAACTTTTTAAATAGCTCCTTTTATGTAATTAAGTTGATTTTATTGCCAGAACCTATCACTCTACCTGGGACATTTCAATACTCAGTAAGTATTTATAGATGAATTAATTAATACCACTCCCACTTACGCTCACTGTAGTGGCTAAGACTGCTTCAGGAAGGGAGAAAAATGTAATATTGTAGACTACAGTGCTTTTATGTGAGAAGAACTGCAAGAAACAGGAAGTGTAACTGAAATGCAAATTCAGTTTTGACAGGTTAAGCAGGTCTTTTAAAGTGAACACTTCAAAATAGTTCTCCTCTCCACTAGTAATGCAGCACTATTGGTTGACTTGCAAAAACTGATGGAAGTGATAGAAATTGCCCTGGTTTCTGAACCTGTGTATTCTCTTTGCCCTTTTAAAATTCTGCATATTTATTACTTATCCCTCTTTTTCCTGCTTAGGTATGGCTAGATTTGGCCTGTGAGACTCTACTAAATTAGAACTAAGATGGTTGAGAAACAGGGTAAAGATTCTGCCCCAACTTTATAAAATGTTTTCTAAAAAATCAGTTTGCCAGGTGCGGGCAGCCTGTGTTTCCAATGAATATATATGTATGAGTATTCATGTTAGAGTTGGAAAAGCATTGGTTAGAGTTTTATAGACAGGGAGAGGCAAGCTTTAGATTTTTTTGTTTTAAATGACCTTAGGTTTATTTATCTCTTACTAGCCTTTATAGTGATAGGATGACAGAAAATACACCTGAAACACTGTACTCATTAATACTTCTGGAAGGCAGCATAGGTGCAATATTTTATTTATGTTTATATATGTCATTTTTGTTTCAGTAGCTCAACAATTACTCAAGAGCAGTCACTGAACTTGATGATGAACAATACTGATTCCTATGGTACTGATGTTAATATTATCAATGTTGAGAAGGTTTATCTTTAAGATCAAGAGCAAGACTTCCGAAATCAAGAAATTTATTTAAATTATGCTTTTGCCATTTACCAGCCATATGAGAAATTTTAAGTTGCTTAATTTCAATCAACTTAGATTTCATACTTGTACATGGAGGAAAACAACAGTAGTACATTTTTAAATTTATTATAGAGCTGTGTTGTGGATCATTTGTGGACAAATACACGAAGCATTCAGCATAGAACGTAATTGTAGCAAGGGTTCTATATGCTTCGCATAAACACTACAACTAACACAAACAGTGGTAACTAAACAAACGTAGTAATAATTACTGCATGTTTTCCATGCTTGCTAATACAGGGAGCCACCTTACCCACCTGGCCTGTGAGAATGCACCCGACTCAGAAGGCTTTTGGTTTCTCTTGCAGACCCTATTTTCATTTGCCATGCAAATTACCATATAGCCCAGGGTGAGAATCACCCTTGTATAGTAAAGCTAGAGATCTGCACAGCCTGCTTGGGTGGCTTTCTGTCCTCATTATTGGAGAAGAAAATGTATTCAGCATCATCCAGGTCCTTTTGTGCCCACATTTCCATATTGATTAAACCTTACCGTTCCTGGCTTCTTCAAATTGCTCTCATGCCTCATCTCCATGTTGTCTTGCCATCTGTTTAATGTGTCTCTTGTTGGTCTCATGAGCTGGGCTACATTTTTCTTTGCAGATTTTCTGAAATCAGTTGAGTAAAAATAAAAATTATAAGCAAGCATCTATTGACTGTCTACTGTTTTTTTTTATATTTTGCATAATGTTACCCAAAACCCAGTAATCCTGTGAAGCGAATGTAATAGCTGCTTCTTCTTGGCAACTGATAAAAGGTTCTGTAACTATTAAACTAGCAAGGACAGGAACTGGGAATTTAACCCTTTGTCCATTGCTCTTAGAATGCTTATAGGCATGTTTCCAGCCATATGAGGCATGAGCTGAGTAAGCCAAAGCCCCAGTACACAACAGCTTGAAAACTAGATGAGGATTCAAAGAAGTATAGGACCATGGAATCCCAGTAGGTAACAGAAATGAATGGGCTTGTCTATGAAAATGGCAGTGGGGTTTGTGAAATAAAACAACTGAATCCATTTCTCTTTTAAAGAGGAAAGTTACTTCTCAACTCTTTGTAGCCAGAGGCAAATAAGTCTTCATTGTTGCCCTGAGTTTTTGAAGGAAGCAAGAATTCAGATTTTTGTGTGCTACTTTCTTACATTTAGATAAAAACAAATCTAAAACAACATGAGGAATATATGGACTTATACAACCAACTCCATAAAGGATCGCATTATTATTTCCCAGAGAGACCTAGAAAAATGGTTTCTCTTCTGGTTCTTTAGCAGTGAGTCCTGAATTGCTGTCATCTCAGGCCTAATACAGCCTGGGGTGTGAAATCCTGGCTATTGGTCAAATATCTCACATTTATATTATGAACTATATTGGTTTGAGAATGATGAATGGACACACCAAGCCAAAATGAGGTGGCACTTGGCACACATACAGCTTAAAGAGCACAGAAGAAGCTGTTACACTCTCACAGTTCAGATATGATTGTTGTCAGTACAGGTATTTTCATTGGCAACCTTCCCTTTGGTACAGAAATCTACAGAGTCCTCTGAGCCTGGAAGATCCTAGATAATTTCTTTGCTAGGTTTTCTGCCTATGGTGATTTTATCTTATATAAATTAGGTAAGTAAACCTTGTTTTATTTACCTGAATTATCAAGCATTTCTATCAGTTTTTCCTTATAATTGGTACCTGTAATTGAGTGGATTTGTAGAGTTCAAATATAGCCTATGCAATGTGAGAAAAATTTTCAGATTGATATCTAGACAATATAAAGAACTCAAATAACTTAATATACCAAAAACCAAATAACCCAATCCAGGGCTGCAAATTTGACAGCTTAAATGAAATGGGTCATTTGCTGGAAAAGTATAATTCACCAAAGCATGTACAAGAAGAAACAAATAATTAGAATATATTTACATTTATTAAAGAAATTGAACTATTAAAATAATAATCTTCCAAATGAGAAACTACTGTATGCAACTTAGTTCACTGAATAGCTGTACCAAACACCTAAAGATAAAATTATTTCAGATCTCTAGAATCTCTTATAGGAGATGGAAACAAAATAGAACACTTTACTTATGATCAACATTATTCTAACACCAAAACTGGCACATATATTGCAAACCAAGGGAAATGACAGACTAATATCTTTCACAAACACATATGCAAAATCTTCAAAAAACTCTCAAGAATAAAACTCAACAACACATAGAAAAATTATATATTACAAAGACATGGTATTTATCCCAGGTATGCAAGGCTAGTTCAATATTTGAAAAATCAGTTAATTACTCCATCACATCAGCAGGCTAAATGGGAAAAAACTCATATAATCATGTGTATAGATGGAGAAAAAACCAATTTCTATTCTTGACAAAATTGCCAGCTAACAAAAGAAGGAGAAATCCTTAACTTGAAATTCTGTGTAAAAAACTTCATTGCTAATACTGTATTTAGTGGAGAAAAATCTCAATTTTCCTGCTATGATCAAGAATAAGGTAAGAATGCTTTGTCTTATATAATTTTTATCATCATATTAGAAGTCACTATTGTAATTGGATGGGGAAGATATAAAAAGTAAACCCACTGGAAAGAAGAAATATAGGAAAAAATACAACTGTCTTTGCAGGTGATATGATTGTCTTTGTAGAAAAAGAAAAAAACTGACAAAATTGTCTGAACTGATAAGCAATTATGGTAGAATTTCAGGATACAAGGTTAATACATGAAAGCAATCAATGAATTGAATTTGAAATTAGCGGTTTTGAGGATATCTTCAATATGACACTTTAAGTAGGACTTGATATGTAAACCACAGTGAGATTCTTGTTATCTCTGATTTATTGTTAGCCTGAAGGCTCTAGACTGAATCACTCTTCTGTTTACTTTTTGCTCCTGGCTTTCTAAGCCTTGGGAGACTGCTCTCTTTCTCCTTGCTGTCCTACTTCTAGTCTTTAATACGCCAACATATACCTGGTGAAAACTCCTTGGAAAATAACTGACAGTCACGTATAGAATTTTTCCTGAGTCTGAGTCTTCATGATTACACCCAATGCATTGACCTATATGTGTCCATTAATTTTTTAAATTATTTTTCCTTACATCACCAAAATCCTTATATATGGGAGGCTTGGAGCTTAGTCCACAAAATTCTTCTGGGAATACATTATAACTTTTTGGAATTTAGTTCATTCATCCTTTTTAACATCATCAACTGTCTGATAAGCTTAAAAACAGATACTACCTTTTCTTGAGTTAGTGTTTTCCATGATTTTGACACTGAAAAAAGTCGTCTTTGAGCTTTTATATCTAAGCAAAAATGAAAATCATTTTCTGATGTTAATTTTTTATCATGTAATTGTGGATCTGAAACTTCATTAAAAACAAATATTAGTCTTTTCCCTAGTTATTAGGAATGTGTGCTCTAAGGCATTAAGCTAATTTATGGTACTATTATTTCATTTTATATTTTACTTTTTAAGCTAAGAGACATTTAATGAGTTTTTGGATGATATTAACAAAAAAAAATATTGACTCAGAGAACAGCCATTCTACCTAGTTTTGGATAACTTATCCCAGAGACACTGTTGACTATAAATAACTGAGTTGCATAGAGGGTTGGGAATGTTCCAAAAAAGAAATTGCACCTAATCATAGTCAACCTTGTTCTAACAACTAAAATCCAGGTATTGGGCTTCTTTTAACAATAGTGACAGTATACAATTTTAATGTTTATATGGTCTCTTTTGTAAACACTTATGCTCAAAGATCAACAAGAGATATAAGAAACACCCTATAATAGTACTACGGAAGTTTTCAGAAAGTCTATTTTAGAGATGTAGGATGGGGGTTTGGAGCCTGAGTTTCATGTTTCCTACTTCTTCAAAATTTGACTTTCCTGTCAAAGGAATGAACATGTGTCAGAAAACAAGCACCAAATAGAGAACAAAGTTTCACTTTATTAATGGATTAGTAAGTGTATACTAAATTGAGGAAATTTAGGATACTCTATGAACTTTGCTTAAAATGTAAGTGAGGCCTCTTTCTCTTGCTTTGTTATTGTTGGTTATATGCAAAGAACAGAACTGACCTGATTACAGCAATGCAGTATGAAATTTAAAACAGATAGAACAAGTGTTTGAGATTCTGAAGTCTTAATACCAGATGTTGTGCTTATCTCATGGAAATAAGAAATATAAAAAGTGCCATAAAATATATTTATATATGTTATGATATAGAATCATTAAAGTGCACAGTAACTCTACACTGGCCAAGTAGATGATTAAATTCCACTCAATAATATTACCAATGTCCCTGGTGATAGTCCTGGATATAGATGTAATAGATTTTGAATAATTTTATTGTTTTATTCATGATGGTGGTTACTGTGTACCTGAATATTGAAGGTAGTTTCATTCTCACGAGAAGAGAGACAGATTTAAAACATCATTGGAGGACAAAATCTGGGAATAGTTCCTAAGGAGACAGAGATAATCCTGGTGGTTTGTCTCTATTTTATGCTGCTGAGGACTACAATCACTAAACTGAAAAAAAAATGTTACAAGAGACCTGATAGGATTGAGAAATTCTAATAAATGCCATCTTCTTTTTCATTCTTAAGACAAGAATTAGTAGTTATGAAGTATGTTTTGAACATCACTATAAAATAGCACTTTCTAGTTGACTTGTAGCTTTTACCAGTGCTTCACATGATAAGATTTGCATTTCAATAGTGCACTCTTGTGTTTGGTTCCTCAGCATCTTGCGTTTCTGAGTGCTGTTTCTGAGTGCCCCTGTGCCAGCTGCATTCTAGCTATACTCTCATCTTTCTGACAGCCAATGAAAAGGCAGATAGTCCCCAAACAGTCCCCATTTGGTTCCAGTTCTTACTGTTTTTTAAAAAATCGAATCAATTCACATCTGAAAAGTCTCTACCAGAAATGAAAATGGAAAGGTAAAGGATGCAGGCTTACTAGAATTACTTTAGACTTGAGTTCAATCAATTATTGGTAATAATAATAATATAATTACAGATAAATTATATATTTTCTTCTTGACCTTGGTCTTTCCTCAATTCCTGATCCATTCCTGCCCCCCCCAAATACCAAATTTGAAGTTTTACATTATCTTTAGTCATATAGAAAGATCTTATTCTGACTGATACATACCACAGATAGGAAAACTAAGCTTCTTAGAGAAATAAAATGGCTTCAAGAGATCATGGAAGTAAGAAGAAAGCTAGTAGGCTCATGTTTGAACCTCAGTTCATTGATATTTGTACCACCACACTCTTACACTGGTCTTCCATGTATGTATTCTGTCAGAAGTGCTGAAAGAGTATTTAGTAAATTATGTATATATTCATAAACAACAAAGTCACTAAACTGAAGGCTTGGAGCTTATGAAGCAGGATCATTAATATATTGTGCAGGTAAGATGTTCATTCCTGTCAAACAGATTACACAAATGCAGCTTTATATAATCTCACTTCTCTGCTCATCCTGTCAAGTGGATCATCTCATGAAGTGATTTATAAGTTTAACACTTACCTTTAGTGTCTGAGCTGAGGAAGTGCGAACAAATTGTTAAATGGAACGAAAAGAACATTGCGATCCCCCCAATATTGTCAATATTTATGTATAAAGCATATTAATCCTAGCACACATCTGGGATGAAATGTGGCTAAATCTGCAACCTTTTTGGGGCTGCGGGGGACTGGCAAGGGACGACGGGGGAGACAACTCCAGAGATCAGGCTGAGGGCGCAGATCCGATTTTATTATGGAAGTGCAGGAGTATATATAGACTGAAGCGGGAGGGCAGAAGTGAGCTTAGAGAAGGACGGAATTGAGCTTAGGGAAGGGTGGAAGTAAGCTTAGGGAAGGCGGTGATGCACTGCGGGGCAGGCTCTGAGTGGGCGGGCCTGGCAGGGATGCTCTACTCAGTGTGCTGAGGAACAGGGAGTCTGAGTGTGCTCAGACTCTCTCTTCTGCCAGGGCTGCCAGCCAGACCTCAGGACCTCGACCTCCCACATAAATCTACTAAGAGACTCTGAAAAATTCTGCCACAATAATTAACAGGATAGCAAATCTGAGAACACACTGATTTAAAAAGTGATCTAATTAATTGACTGTTTTTAACTGTGACTTATTTTTTCCACCTCCAAATGCCCCATTTGCAGTTAATGTTTGCTCCCTGTTGATAGGAAACACATTATAAACAGTGAAATGGTACTGCTGCTTACAGTTATGCTGTTTGGAAATGGCAAAATGTGATAATAATAAACAGCAGCAATGATAATATAAAAATCATAAATTGGGCATATTTGGTA
This sequence comes from Dolichotis patagonum, assembly GCA_004027295.1. Classification (NCBI taxonomy): domain Eukaryota; kingdom Metazoa; phylum Chordata; class Mammalia; order Rodentia; family Caviidae; genus Dolichotis; species Dolichotis patagonum. Next base: position 19,984 of record PVJX010018308.1, read on the forward strand.
ACAAAATATTTATAACTAACTTGTTACAAGTAACTACCCTGTTTGGGTCATTTTTTCCTTTCAAGATTTTATCTTGATTCTGTAGTATTAAGTACCACTATCTTTTTAATATGATTCTTTAAATTCAGAGATGTTAAGATACTAGTACGTGAAGAACAGAACTGAGTTTTAAATAGAGACTTTAAAGTTAATGTTCTTTTAATATGCTATTAGATTTTAACCTTTTAATAATCCTGTGTGGTAATTGGGTCAAATATTAATACTTCCATATTATATATTAGTCATAATTCTGTAGAGAAACAGAACAAATATGGTATGTGTATGTCTCTATCTATCTCTATCTATATCTCTATCATCTATCATCTATTAGAATCATAGGAAACAAAGGGAGAGAGAGAGAGAGAGAGAGAGAGAGAAGATACTTTGTTTCATAATGAATTAGCTGATATCCTTCTAGGAGCTCACAAGTCTGGAATTTATAGGGTAATCTGGCAAGCTGCAAATGCAGCTAAGCGTTGATGTTGTAATCTTGAGACTGAAAGCTGAACATTGACAAATGTTCAGAGGTACAGTTTGGGAATAAGATCATTTGTATCAGGAATACAAATGATTTTCTCTTTGTTCTTATCGTCCTCAATTGGTAAGGCCTATCAACATTGTGAGGGGTAATTGTGTATTTTTACCACTGTGGTATCTGGCACTATTTTTGTTTTTTTTTGGGGGGGGGAGGATTTGAACTCATCACCTCATGCCTGTCAGGTAGGGACTTACTCTGCTGAGCTAAATATCCAGCTCCAATTGCATATTTTTAAAAGCCAACTGATTGAAAATCCTAACTGTATTGAAAAAGTAACCTTAGAAACAACTTGTAAACTAATGTGTGGTCAAACAACTTGTCACCTTATGCTCATGAAATTGATGCAGAAAAATAGTCATGAAACCCTCAAAACTCTAACAAGGAAGTAGTTGCAGCACTAAGACACTCTTCAGTGAGCCTAGTCTTCTGTTATTCATATCCAAGTGCAATACCTTTCCCTTCAGAGTGGGATGGACCTAGGAAACCATTTCTAAGCAAAACAGTAGTACAAGACGGGGGAGATGCCTCTTCAAGCATTTGGTTACACAAAAAGAATGTGACAAACATTTTGTGTGCTCTTCTTTTCATCATTTGCATTTGCTCTGAGGGAAATCAAATGTCATGTTGTGAACTACCCAGTGAAGAGGCTATTGTGGCAAGGGGACTATATCTCTGGTCAATACCACTGAGAAGCTGGGGCCTGCCAGAGCTCAGGTGACCCAGCTTGGGAGCAGGCCCTCTCCTATTCAGAGCTTGTGATGCTGCAAACCTGGTGGACAACTTTATCACATCCTTAGGAGAAAACCTAGTCATAGGACCTCATCAAAACTATATATATTCCTAAAGCATAGAATCAATGAGATAATTCTTCAATTAATAGTATGATTTTTTTCATTGCTAGAACTCAAACCCCCATGCTAGGCAAGAACTCTAACACTCAGCTACATCCCCAACTATTATTGTTTTTGAATACTCAGTTTTAGAGTAATTTGTTATGCATTTGTAAATAATTAATGGACCATCCTTGTCTTGCCTCCAATTACACATGTATCTCAGATAAATTCTCCTTTCTTTTCCTCTAAATTTTGATTAAGATTTATTGATAGATACAGAGATGCTATCAAGAGTTGGAGGACAAAGAATGTCTTGTGTTGCCTTGTTTGATTTTAAACAGGAATTAATTCCAGGGCACTTAATATGTGTCCAACAAGTATTTTATAAACAATGGAAATAAGAAACAAGCTGAATTAATAAGTGTCTGTAGTTAGTAAATACCTTTATAAAATACCTGCTAGTACCTTTCTTCTATTCATTTTTTACACTCAGGCTAAAGCAACCTGGGAGATCTAGAATACAATGCAAAACAAAAATCAGCTCCTTGTTGAAATACATCTTTTTCCATATATTTAGAAAATTCTCCCATGCCTCCCATAACTTAATTGGAGAATATTCCATTAGATTATTTTTTCACAACCACATTATTTATTTGCTCAAAGGGTTCACGTACCATTTGATGTTCTACCATTGTCTTAGGTGTTAGGTCTGTTTGTATGACTAAAATCTGTGAGAAACATATATGATGGTAGCTGAGCCTGATCTTGGTAATTTGTTGCTATAATTTGCAAACAAAAAACTATAGCAGCAGTTCTCAGCCATGACCCACAGATGGAGCTACTGGATTTGGAAAATCAAATTAGATTTGGCAGATCCTGTTTTACTTACATTTGGAAGAAAGCAAGGATTTTTAATGACTTAACTTCTAGATTTTCTCTGGTTTCCTTACAGTAGAAGAAAACAAATTTAAACTTTCTTATTATAAAGTTAACAAGGATGGAAGTAAGTAGCTAACTGAAGAAAGAGGCCTCAAGGTTTTTGGGTAAATCCAAAGAGCTTTATAAAATATCATTCTCCCTGTAATGAGAGAAGTGGTCCAATAAGACCTGATGGTATCCAGAAAATTCATGAGTTTTGACAGCATTCCGGATGTGAGGTCACCAAAATCCAACACCTGGTACAGTGGTGTGCCAGACTCATTTTTAGGTATATCAGAAGTAAATTCATCATCTGTCTGAATTCAGCATTAATTTCTCATGTGACTTTTAACTATCTTAAAATAAAATATGTAACATAGTTTTTATGCATTCCCATGATGGTAGTACATTTTGTGATGCCTTTTAGAGATGAAGAAAAGTACTGAGAGCTAACTCTGAGAGAGTTAGCCTAAATTGTCTATTCTCAGACTTGTGCTATTAGTCTATGTTATGCTCATTCATATATTAATTCATTTATGTGATAAATATTGAGTATCTACAAGAAGTTGAATGCCATTAGTGGTGTTGTATATGAAAGAATGAACAAGGCAAGAGAGGCTTTTGCTTTCTGTAGAGTTTATTTCAAGAAGAAAGAATCTGACACTGAACCAGTAATAAACAAAATTGATATTAGTTTCCTGTTGCTGTCGTAACAAATTATCACAAACACTGGGCCCAATGTTCCACTCTAAATTTTCCTATAGTCTTGTGGTTCTGCTTTCTGAATAATCCTTCTTTTTCCATGAAGGGTAACAAATGTGTGCATTCAAGTAGTTTTATCAATTACCTTTATGACTAGAGAGTTTTGGCATTTCAGCAGCCTTTTTATTTTATCTATCCTTTGTCTCTTATGATGGTCTTTGCTGATAGAACATTCTCAAATGCTTGCAGGTCTAACATGGTTTGTCTCAGGGATTCACACTCCTAGACAAGAAGTTCTTTCAGAGGTAATTATTGCATAATCTCACTTGATTTTCTCCAAGAGCATATTTTTCTGACAGTCTCCTAGTGTTAGTAACTTTTGCAATCTCAAAAGGTGAGAAAATCAAGCAAGTGGCCGCGGAACCTACTGCTACTTCCTTGGAAGGATCAAAATTCAGGGTAGTCAGTCACACAGAAGGCTCTTTGAGATTAGGCAGGTGTCTCACAGATTCCCTAGACATCTAATAATAAACCAGTATTTCAGTTTGGCACTTTTTTCTTGGATTCTATATCTTTAGTAAATATATCATGAATATTTCAAACAATTTTGTTCAGCTCTTCTAGTTTTTTATTTGCTTCTTCCACAACCACATTGGTCAGTTGGTTTGCCAGTTTTGCTCTCTTTTGAGTTATGTCATTTTTTAGTTTACCAAGTTTCTTTGCTTCTTCTTTAATCATTTTGTGCAGATCAGCTCTTTGATATTTGATTTTCTCTCCATCAATACTCCTTGAATCTGCTTTATGAGAGTTGTGAGTCTTTGGAGGCATTTTGATGCCATGTTCCTGTTTATTTCTTGCTGTTTCAATTATTCAAATTGATAATATATTAGTTTAGTTGTTTGATAAGCACCAAATATTTCATTGCACTAGTCATTAGACATGTTCACAGTATGAAACCGTAATATCTGTAATCATGTCACAAGTTATAATAGAAAAGTCACATAATTTTAATAAGAAGGTGGGACACTTAATAAAACCAGTAGTGTTAGCAGAAGTTTATGGAGCCTTCTTTGAAAATATCATACCTTATATTATTCTTATATCTCTTTTTCTTTCTATCTTTTTTTTTTGTTTGTTTCAAGAATTGAACTCAGGACCTTGCACTTGCTAGGCAGGCACTGTGCCACTGAGCTCTATCCCTTTTCCACTTATCCGATTATTAAATAATGAATAGATTTGGTTAGTAATGAAGGAGGAAGAGGAAGCTACTCTAAATAAAACAGTATAAATAAAATATTGGAGACATGAAGTTATGTGTTATAATACAAACACTAAGAAATTCAGTTTCCTTACTTTAAAAATTTTCATGATTCAGTATTTTTTCTTGCTATGAAACTGAAATGTTCCAGGCAAAAGAACTATAATAGCTGGTCTAATTCATGAATTGATGCCATCCAAGATAGAACATGAGTTGTGGGCAAGGTGAAGGGAAGCTTTTTTATGGAGTTGGGGAAACAGTGCTAAGTGCAAGGTGAGCAAACATACTCAGCCTGGTAAAGGAGAATGGTTGAAATGATCAGCATAATTCAGTTGAGACTAAGAGGTTGAGAAGTGAAGCTGTGATATGATGCCTATAATGATGGATTGGACAACTCTAGAGTGGGGCAGACAGGAAGTTAGTTTAGTTGCTTATCAGAAGTCAAATTATTTTCTCTGAAATATTAGATACTGACATGTAACTTTTTAATGACAAAATCACCCAAACAAAGCATGCATTTTGTGTTTGTTCTTAAAGTCTTTGAAAGAAAGGAAAAATGATTTAAATATCAAAATTAGCATGCCAAGCCTGCCATCAATTAATACATCATGTCTTAAGGAATTCTCTTGGTAGACTGAAACCAAGATGTGTCAAATAACGATATTGGATAATGAGAGATACAGGCAATGACAGGAACATAAGCCTGCTTTCCCAGATGCAAAAGATATTAAGCAGGGATCAGGAGAGACTAAGTAGCATGCTAAGGTCTGTCTTTTTCTTTCTTTAGGAACTATCAAGAGAGTATATTGCTAAATCTCATATAGCTGAACAGCTTGAGTTTGGGAGGGAGAAGGACTGAATCATTAGTTCACAACCAACCAGATGCTAGGCAATCATATTCTATTACTTTGGATAAAATCTCATGGCCATTTCCTGAAAATAGATGAGTCCCAATTGGAAAAAGGACATGAGGAAAGGTTGAAGTCTGGCATATAAATATGAGACTGTCTAGATATGAGTAACATATTCTTGCAATCATACTACACTTTTTATTGGAATTATAAATCTTAACTCAAAGAATTTGAAAGAAATGACAGGAAAATGCATAGTGAGATTTGGGACAGTGAGTATAAGAATGTAGAGGAGGCCTGAGAAGGCACATAGCTGCATTCTGGTCCTGGTTCTCTCATCAACCCAGTTGTCAATGACAAATTATTATCCTCTGGATCTCGCTTTAAGTAGGGCCTTTAGATAAGAAAAAATGCCATTTAGCTGAGAGTCTAGACTTTGATAGTATTTTGTTGGGCTGGCAAAAATTCTAACCTTTCCTGTAAGAAATAGACTCTTGCTGCACATTCTTTCACATGCCCTTGCTGGAAGCTCAGAGCTCCTCACTGTCTACACCTCTAGCTCTACCACTCACTTGCTATGGGACCTTTTTTCTTCATCCTTCATTGATTATTATAATGGAGTTTATGTCATTGTGTTTTTGTGATTAAATAAGTGGATGTATGTAAAGTGCTTATATCAAAGTGTACCACATACAAATCATCCAATAAATGTCATGATATGGTTATTATTATTGTTCAAACCACACCTCTATTCATTCACAACAGCCTTTCTCCTCTTCAATCAAAACTAGGACATCCTATGTTCTTCAGTCACTTAGGCTTTGCTCTTTACTAACCAGTTAATGATAAAATGTTAATCACTAATAACAATAACCAAGTGCCTTAGTCTTCTTCTTAGGGAACCTATTCACATTTTTTTTTAATTTTTTTTTATTTGAAAGAGAATAAAACAAAAGGGGGCAGTACAGAGCAGATCAGAACAGGACAACATAGGCAACACTGTACTTTACATTAAGTCAACTGGACATCAACAGTAGCTAACATCATATCTCTTACTCTGCTATAGTTGAGCATAGTTTCAAATACAATAATATCAAACATAACACAATAGTATAAAGCCATGCATAGAGTGAAAGAATTACAGGGCTTTCTGAACTGAATAACAGAAAATGTTTTTGATAGGATCTTCTAATACTGTACGTAGACAATGGAGACCAATAGAAGTTATCTCTAGCAAAGACAAAAAGAGGAGGGGAACTGACTATGAACTATGACCCTGATATTGTAGTGAAGGTCCTCTGTCTTTTGTTTTCACTTTTTGGCACAAGAATGCCTTTTGAATTGATAAAAGATAAATGTTGCTTCAGTATTCAGGTCAAGTCTTAAGTTAGAAACCCTGATACTGTTTTTGATAGGAACTATTTCTAATGGGATATAGAGTAACCAGTTGTTTTCTGTCTCTAATGGTTGAGTCATTTGAACAGATAAAATGACATTTTGTTTGCTTATTTTTCAACTCTGCCTTGAACTACCAGCTCATAAGCTCATCCCGGTAGTGACAATCTGTGTCAGTCTGAAGGAAACCATAAGAAAGTTGGATATGCATGATAGGGAAGAAGCTGCCACCAGAGAACTCACGCAAACACTGATTCTGTAACCAGAAAATAAATGACTCTTAGGTCTAGAAGGTGGCCTTATATAATGGAACTCTCTAAATTTGTGATCTATGAAAATATCACCCAGTCTGCATGGGTGTGAGGTGGTCAGAATCTTTGTATTTAGTTCTGTGATGAATCTGAAGCAAGTGGCATATGATGGCACATGTAGATCTGTGCTCAGGGATGTAAGGAAGGGTGTGGAACTTTGATACATTTAATTCACTTTAGTAATTTCATGGAGTTTCTCTCACCATATTAGGCATAGCCAAGCTCTCTATAAAACAAGTAGTCCGTTAAAGTTGTTAGAAGAATTATGTAGTAAATAGTTTATAAAGCACTCAGAGTATTTCAGTGTCAATGGAATGTAGTATTAATTTTTGTTGGAATTGATTTGAATGCCTTTGGTACCAAAAAGAACAAACTGAATAAACTCAATAGATAGGTAACTACATAGAGATAGGAGCCAATAAAGCATTATGCCAGAGGAAGGTTTTTATTTTAAAAAGGAGAAACAAATCATTGATTTTAAAAAAAGAGATAAAGATGGCAGTGAATGTTGACTCAGAAACCATGTCAAGTTCTACACCTTGAAACTGATATATACAGTATTTCTGAAAGAGATGCAAGCACACTTCTGTCACTCAGTGGATAGTGAATATAATCTATAGTACCATCTCTACAGCTGTCACCACTCAGTTGCTTACTGATTAGAAATCTAGTTCCTCCCAGTGTTCTCACCTAGCCATGGCTTTCCATGTCTTTTTTAATTCTCATAATATAAAAAGCAATTGCAAAAGTTATTCAATAAATAATAATTTTTCCATTTGCACTGCATATATTCTGAGATGTTTATACATTTTTAACATCAGTATAAAATATGGGTTACTCTATTGAAGAGGTATATATACCAAAAATGAAAAAAAAAAAAAACAGAAAAAAAGATGGTTTAAGACAATAATGAGGTGAAATACATGTATTACTTAACTAACTTCAGTGCATTGGATGAGCATGTAGGTTATTCAAGTTCATGAGTCAATAAAATTAAAAATTACTAATGGATTATACAGTTGTTTTAGACTTGTCTAAATTGCAAAGTCTATACATTCTTTTTGATTGATTCACAGCAATACATATTAATATATATATACAAATACAATACACATTATAATCTTAGAATTTAAAATTTGCCAGAATTTTATTTAAATGCTTAGAATTTAAAATTTATAATAGAGTTTGATTGGTTGGTTGATTGGCTTGACCTGAAATGATTTTTTTCCACATTTTACTTTTACCTAGAAAGTCATCAAAGCATCTGCCAGTATAAGATTTTAAATATTCAGAGATTAATAAAACAAATCTTCAAAACTATATAACTCGGGTTGGGGATTTAGCTCAGCGGCATAAGTGCCTGCCTACCGATCCCCAGTACCAATTACAAAAAAACCCTATATAACTCAATGATATCTTATCTCAGAGCAACTCACAAAAAGAACTTAAGTGTAATGGAAACTTTTAATAACTGTAAAGAAAGTAGATTAGTGAAGGATTGTACGGATAAGGAAAATGCAGTTCTGATAGGTCAAACGATTTTTCCTGTTGGGGCTGGGACTCAAATTTGGATCTTTTTACTCCACATAATTTAATTTTTCCATTGTAGACTTTCCATAATAAAGGGCCTTATGAATGGAAGAAAGAAGTCATCTATTGAGTAATATGTGCAACAGCTAATGAAGTTAATTGGTTATAAGTCTGTCATCTGTTTCACTGTATGAGCAGTGAGTGCTGATAAAAGGAAGAAAGACTTCAGAATCCAGAGACTTGGATTCTAGTTTTGGAAAAGAAAGATATTTAAGCTCTCTGCTTCTTAGATATGCCCAGCATCAAATGAGAATAACAATATTTGTTTTAAAAACTGTTATCAAATTAATTTCTGCATATACTGTTCTGAGATCATAATTAATATTCTGTTAATGAAATGAATGATCAGAATGGTTCATGTTGTTGTTATCTTCTGTAATAGAGATCTGATTCCTCATACCAGAGATCCCATAGACTCCAGACAGTGATTCTTTTAATTCCACAGCACTCTTTCCTGTGTGTCCACGGGATTAGGAGGCACACAGTTTAACTTTCAAAAAGCTGTCTGGAACGAATACCAAATGAGTTCCAGAAAGCCAGTTGGAATTTAATAATGCATGAAAAATACACCAAGGGGAGGAAAGAACCAATTATAAAGTAATTAAGGAGATTGCAATTACAATGCTTCTTAATAAAGTACAAAAAATATTAGCCTACAAATAGAAGACAGAATATCTATCTGTGGAAGAAAAAAGGAAAAATAGTATTTGCAAGGCAGGTAGTGTGAAGCAAAGACCAGGAAAAGAGAGGAAAAATTGCACTCTTTGTTTGTTCTGCATATCTGAATTCCAAATGCCCTTCAAAAACCAATCCTCAAGTTCTTTTAGTAATTCTTTCTAGCACTATTATTAAATTCTGGACTTCCTTCATATTTACAAAGCTAACCCTAATAATTCCCCCACAGAGAGTCCAAATTGTTCGAGAAGTCTTAGAAATGATAAGCAGTCTTAAAAATCAAATGAGTGCAAATTGAGACAATTTAATATCTCACTTTGTTTTGAAAATTAGCAGTGAGTTCTAAGCATTTCTTATCTGCTTGCTGTCTGCTCACATTTGCATCTGGAGATGCTACCTAATATTGAACAGCTATTTAAGAATCAGTGATTCTATGATACATGAATGACAAATAAATATGGTACAGGGAAAGGAGCTTTGCAAAAGACAACAGGAGACAGAGCCAATTAATGACTCAGCTCCAATAATGAGGTCATGGGAGTTCAGATTTAAAGTCAAATACTTACCATGTGAAAACTGAGAATTTTAATGTTCAGAGTAATCTCTGGATTACTCTGGATTACTCTGGATTCACTGGAGAAGACGTGAGGCATAACACTGATAACGTTTAGGGTTTTAGTGAAAATTATTCAAGTTAGTATATATGAGAGAGATTTAAAAATTGAGTATTACTAATATTCTCACAAGAAAGAGAACCACCTACCCGAGTAACATTAAATGCTAAAAATTGAAAACAAATTGAGCAAATAATATGTACATCTAAACTTTTATCAATATTAAAACATAGAGAAAAACGTGTGAATTTTGTTTCAAATTTTCACATTCTTTTTCTATACTGAAATGACATTTAATTAATAGCCCAAAATGTGATCAGGATATTTGAAGTCATCTTTAAACAAGTTACATAAGTTTAAAAATTATTTGGCTTTTTAAAAAAAATAATTTAAAAATTCATTTAAAATGTTTAGATGTGTCCAGGCTCAACCTAGAGTAATTTTCAGTTGGCTGCTAATTTGGTTGTCCAAATACTGAGAATATTTCCTGTTTGTTTTAGTAACTCATTATTTCACTTGACTTCAATATACATTGTGTTTATTGTGTACTTTATTTTCAATTTTCTAATTATAAAAATAATTGTCAAAATGTATTTTTCATTGCTTTATATGTGACTCTTTGTCCCACAGTGGGTTTATATATTCCACAGAGCAAAGATTATATTTTATATATATTGGATATTTCCATTTTACATACATTTCTGTACTTTCTAGAGTGTTAGGTTTTTTACAGGCTACTCCTGTAATGCAAAAGGAAATCAAAGGAATTAAACAAATCTGAATTAATGGAACTGAAGGTGAGGTAACATGATTTATCTAGGCCCAGATACAGCAGTTTGCTTTTCTCTACCTCCAGTACCATTTGACATCTTCCTGAAGCTCCACCCACTGTTTCATGAAGATACTGAGGACAATTCTGGACTGAGGCGGAGAGGCATTTGGATCTGGGAGTCATGACACAAACCTATAATTCCAGTTTTCCAGGAGGCTCAGCCAAGAGGATCACAAGTTGGAGGCCAATCTGCTCAGCTGAGTGACTTAGCAAGACTCTGTCTCAAAGTTTAAAAAAGAAAAAAAAATACCTGCACAAACAAAAGGGCTGGACGTGTAGTATTTATTTGTACCAACAACAACAAAAAAAATAAGAAATAAGTTGAGTGACTTTTATAATCTGTGATTAATGGGCAAATTTTGATCCATCTAAAACTTTTCTGAGTTTCTGCCTCATCACAAAATCAAGTCCCTCCTGACAAGATCCTGTCAGCTTTTCATCATCTATCTTGATAACCTGTTACTCCATCCTCGTTACAGAGAGCATCACCTCCTTTCCTGGACATCACTGTGCACTAGAGAGAGCTCTGGACTCGGTCACAAAACCCTAATTTGAATCCTTATTCCATCTTTCCCTGCTATGTGATTTTAGATGTTTTTTATAAAATTCAGCTAGCTAATATATAAAATAGGATCAGTCCAGTTCAAACAGCTATAAAGAAGATTAAATGAAAATTTAAAAACTTAAATTGTGCCACGAGTTTTTTAAGTCAAAAATATTGATTTTTTTTCTACTTTTATATTCTTTTTTCTTGCACATCAACTTAGAAACTAGACCACTGTCCTGAACTTTAGGTTTATTCTTTAATCAGCCAGGAGTATATAAAGTTTTACAATATTAAGTATGCCCCTCACTGCTAGCCTGCCTTTGTCTTGTATTGTATGCTGACTCCTACTTTCACAGATAATATACTCCTAAAAATTTATATAAAAATCACAACTGAAGTGGAATACTAGATTTGGATACAATAAGAGCTACAACACAAGTTATCATATCAGTATTCTCCAATTTATGATGCAAATATTCTATTTTACTATTAAGTGTAGTATAATTGTGATAGGATAGAAATATTCTAGGCAGTCAGACAGGGCTAGGTCCTCACAGGTTCCAGCGCAGAAGACCAGATACCTTGAAACTGTTGGGGAGACAGACACTTCTTGCTGTGGGCCAGACCTCAGGACAAATGATAAAACAAATGTACCCACATTCTTCATAAGAATGAACGTCAGAGATTGATATTCTAAGTAGATCTCTATCACCCTGAGGAAGCCATGAGTCACTAACCCAGCCTCTTATAGGAAGAGTCACTGTTTTTCATGCACGCCCGCTTGCTATGTGACTTGTTTCCCTATTTGTCCCTGATTTAATCAATTTTACCTGAGCAGTTAATCTTATTGGTTGACCATAGTTCTGTCCCACCGCATGCCCACCTTGCAAATTCCTATTGTTTCCCCACTTTGGACCTTCCTCACCTTGGAGTTTTGCTCTCTAAAAGTATCTAGAAAAAAAGAGTCTTTGGTAACCCACTCAGGACCCCTTCTGTCTCTCTCTGTCTCAGACAGAAACTTTCTTTCTCTCAATAAATATATTCTGCTTTTAACCTCCATTGTTCCTAAAATTCATTCTTTGATTTTAGAGAACACAAACTTGTACCAGACAGCTAGTTGGCTGGACATTTCTTTCTATTATATTATAATGTATATACACATTATTTAAGGTACAAATTAAATATCAAATATAGGTTTAGAAAATAGTTCTTAAAGTTTTTCTTTCTTGAAATTGTTCAACTCAGCTTATTTGAGAAGGTAATGAAGACCACACTGATTTTGATGTTGTAAGCAAAGGCACAGCATGCATCACCTTGCAAACAGTTTATTTCATAATGTCAACACAGCCTACCAGCCTTCTCTTATTCATGAGAAATCTGATCTACTTTGGGAAGACATAGACTTCTTGTATACAAATTACTAGGATTATTTTACATTGCCCACTATTATGTTCAAATTTTAAGTAATAATGGTAAATTTTTTATAGAAACTGTGCACACTCTTTTCCTCTCTGGTTCTCATTTCTCTAAACATTGTCCTGAAGTTGGCTTTAGAGAAAAAACTGGTTCCATAACTTTCCAACTTGGCCGTCATGACACGTTGTCAGGTTGCAATGAGAGTGCTGCTGCCATCAAAATTGGTAAATGCTATAAATTAAAATTGTTTCTGTTATTTCACTTGTTTTTTGAAAACTGGTTGTCAAAATTTCACTAATACCCTACACCCTAAACCCCATCATGTGTGTTTGTGCCTGAGTGTGAGCACTCAAGATTGTCAAATGAACCATGATGTTAATTTTTTGACAAAAGACCTCTTGAGTGCTCACCTTGGGTTAGGTAGTTTCAGATGGCACCTATTAATCTGAAACAAAGAGAAGAACAAATGTTCACTTTCTCTGAGTTTCCAAACAAAAGATAAATCTTTCTTTGCCGTACACTTCTGGTCACTGAGTAAAAGACAAATATTTAGTATGAGGCTTTCCAGAGAAATAAAAAACCTAAACCACCTACTACTACCTAAATTTTCTAACAGAGAAATATGCATACAGTTGTTTGCATTTGTAATCCAATGAAAAGGAAGATAAGTATTACTGATGCTATGAAATTATAATGAATTCTGAATCACTGAGCCAGTAAGTGCATCACTACGAAAGTTCAAGGAACTATGGGATTGGCCTGCATTTTGTACTTGCTGCTGCTAATAAAAGGTATGACCAAAATACATGGTTAATGTTTAAATGTAAGTATCTACTATAGTAAAAGACACATTGGCATTACTTCTCCTCAAAATATTTCCCTTTACTTTGAAGATGCCCTATTTTTCTTGTCATTTTTTGAGGCAACTTTGGAAGTCCTCTTTTATGATGTCTTCATGCGGTGTTATCCTAAAAACGGTAAATGCTGCTGACAGGCATTTGACAAAAGGTAGGCTACAAAAACTTTATGGTGTGTCCCGATTCACTGTTTTCAGCAGATATGGCACCATATGACTTCTGGCTCTTCCCCAAGATGAAAAACCATGGGGAATCCAGGAGCCTGCACAAAGAAGCAATTTGCCTGCCCTCTTGGTAAGTGCCTTCCTCTGGTGTGAGCCAGGAGGAGACCCTGTAGTGTCTCTTGAACCTACCGGTGCGCGGGTTGGAATGAAACATCCCACCCTGCCCCCCATTAGCAACTGGGGACAGAGGTCTGAGCATCTCTTGGCAGGATGACTGTATGCAACATAGCAAATATAGGGGTTCTCCTCTATCTTCTCTTTGAAAGCAAGTGTTGTTTTCAGTTTTGTTTCATTATGACTATTTGCTTTGCTCTATTCAATATTCTCTTTTGATTTATTTTATAATGTTCTGTCTTTGGTTTGATTTTGCTATACTTAATTAACTAGACAACTATCGTGAAGATAATCAGATATACGAAGGTATCTATTACTGTTATACAGGTAACTTGCTGTGAGGTTCTGTATCAAATTCACTGCACTGTCTCAATTGGCTTTGTTCTGTCTTGTTCTGTTGTATTTCTACTATCTTCAAAAAACCCCCCAGAATTATATAAGGTGATTGAAAATGAAATAACAACAAAACAGATCAGTAAGGTACTGAGCAAGCTTAATCATGGTATAACTAAACAGATAATGGGCTTAAAAAGCAAAAGGAGGAAAAGAAAGTGCTCTAAAGGCTATAACTGCATGTATGTTTAAGTGTGGAGGATTGATAACTGTATTACTAAATTTTTGTTGGATCGTTGAACAGAACTGTTTGCAGCTTCACTGTTTGAATGTCCACTTTGTATGCTTTAATTTTGTAACATGAACAACTATTTCTAAGAGGACAATATGTAATTTATCAACTAGTGATTTCTTACTGGTTTTTTTAAAAATTCTGTATTATTTTCACCCCTTTTTTGTTTTGCTTTTTTTTTCTCTTTAAATAAAATTAAAAAAAAAAAGAAAAACCATGGAAGGTCAATGTTTTGAAGTGATTCAGATCAAGGCACCCATGGCAATGCACTAAGTACACTCACAAGAAAGCATTTCCAGAACTGCTTCAGAAAGTGGCCAAGGTTGATAGGATTACATGTGTTCCATGTAAGGTGTGGTCTTTTGAAATGGTCTATTTTAAAAACATTTAAACACTCATTGTACTTTTTCAATGACAGTACACATTTTTAACTTCTATTCCATCACAATGGGCAAGAGGCAAGTGGCTGGACTCAGCGAACAGTTACTGAGAATCAGAATGCAGTATGAGGAAAACTATGATTTGGAACCCTGCCTGGGTATAGGGTGTTGTATTGACAGTAGTTTACAGTCACAGAGGATTGCCAGAAGTCCTGAAGAGCTGTTTTGCATAACACAAGAGACAAGGTGGACAGATCCTATTTTTTTTTCTGCTTGATTATTAGGTTTCTTCTGAACACCTGGGCAGTTTGAAAGAACAAATGCTTGAGTCTGAGTTAATGACCTTGTTGATATAGACCAGGAACAAATTAGTAATTTATTTGGGAAATAAAAGATAGATGACTATACTCATTATTCACTTACCTAGCAATGATCTTCTAAAATCTCACTATTTTGATGACCCTGCTATGGGCACTTGGCATATAGCAGTAAATGACATAACCAGAGATCCTTGTGTTTACTTTGTTTGTATCCTGAGTATGTGGAGCAAATCACATTCTACATTTTTCCTATGTCAACATTACTACTTTCAAAATCTCAGAAATTAATACATAGCATTTGGTATATAATTTCATGTTTTCCTCTTCTTTCACAATTGCACATATTCAGTTGACATTCAAAGAACATTTCAATCTTCGACATGTTCATTTATTTTTGTATAATTATCAGTAGTGTCTATATTTAAGTTGTTAATTTTCTACTTATTTAGCAAAATAAATAATTGAATTGAAATGAATCGATTTAACCATTTTCTTATTGTACTTCCTGGAAGTGCTTAATAATTACTTAGCAGATATTTGATCATTGATTGCTGAGTTTTTCCTAAAATTGTTTTAGGGAATAATATGGGATTGAAATGGTGTGAAGAGGTTCTTGGGTACAGACAATCTATAAATAAGTCTTTTTTGAATAAAGTTTTCAAATCAATACTATTTTCTCATTTTTGAGTCTGAAGGATAAAATCAGGTCTATATTTAACTCATTTCAAAGTGTTTAATCCATTTCATACTTATTTATATTGAATTAGAGTGCATAAAGAATTTAGTGACCTGAATTTAAACCCAGTATTCTCTCTTACTTCTGGGCAACTGTGCAAATAATGTAAATTTGCTTATTGTCTAATTACTAAAACAAGGCTAAAGACACCAATTTCACTTCTTAGTAGAATTTATGAGATAATGTATCTGAAGTAATATTAGTAAACTTGGCAATTGATAACTGTTTGATGGTACTTTCATAAATGGTCTCACTTCTCGTATAGTCTTTTAGAGAGGTATTGTCATTACTTTTATTTTACAGGTAATTAAATTAAATTACAGGAGTTAAACAAGTTGCCCAATAATTTAATAATAATAAATAATTTAATAATTATTATATTATTGTTTGGGCAAGCTAATTACAGAATATGTTCTTACTACTTTACTGCAATATTTCTCAACATCAATTCTATTGGCATTTTGGGGCTGAAAAAGTCTTTGCTGTGAAGGGATGTCTTTTGCATTGTGTGACGCTCAGCAACATCTCTGGCCTGTAGTTTAAATATTCACGAATGGAAAAACCAAAAATGTCTCAGACTTTGTCAGATGATCTCAGTGGTACAAGTTCACACCTAGTTGAGAATCACTACTCTACTAGTAAAGCCTCAGAAGAATGGGTGCTATATAACCCACCACAGCCAGAGATTAGCATTAGTTAAGAAAGTGTTTTAAAGCAGTACTCTGTCTGCTTGCCTATTTTGGATGCCAGAAGCACAATCAATCTTATATGAAAGCACCTTACAACTTTATAACAGGGAGTGCAGAAAAGATAATGACTAATTTTTGAGTTTGTGGATATAAGTGGGTGGTGCATGATGACTCTAGGATATATGAAGAGTTTTGTCAAACTCCACTGAAAACATAAAAAATAATTTTCGGAATTATTAAACATGTCACTGAAATTGTTTTACTTACTATACCTACCTACTGTATAATGAGACATTGCTGAACAAAAAGATGTATTTTTGTTCATTATAAAAATAATGATATTAGTGACAGTGGAG
>PVJX010018309.1:0-17686 GCA_004027295.1 Dolichotis patagonum
CCCTTCTTCTGAATTCTGAATGAAAGCCTTCTTGATCCCACCACTCTTGCATTCTGCATTAGCCAAAATTCAACACCATATGGATGATGCCAAGGTCTGTTGCTAGCTGGAGCAATCACCAGGCTTCCTTCTCTTGGCTGTAGGGGTTGAGTGCCTATGAACTTAATCCCAAGGAACAACTTCCCTAGGCCACCACCATTCTGTACCATGGTGCTGTGAGGCTCTCTTCTCAAAGTAAAGTCTTTCATCTTTTGCACCCTGAGGCTGCAAGGGACAGAGTGCTGCTTGTTCTTGTGATACACTCAGGCCATCTTTTCTGTTGTGTTCCTCTGCCACAACTTTACTGGAGCTTCCTTTCTGGCCAAGCTCACAATGGTTCGAATAATTCTGTTGGGCTCCATGCTCCTGATTCTCAACAATCTGGCTAAAAGCCCCAAAAAGTAGCCATGTTACCATCTCAACATTAGATTGCCTTGAATATTTTCCTGCCAGATTAATTGGTCCATTAATCTTAGTCTCAGGAAGAGTCTCTGGACAGAAGCAAAATGCAGACAAACTTTCTGCCAAGGCATAATACACATTATCTAGAGTCCAACTTTTCAGCAAAGTCCTTCTTTTCAGCAAAGAGCCTGGGCCTGGTTTTTACCAGCAACATTTCTATCAACTTTCTGGTCTTCTGAGCTTTGACCAAAATCTCTCAACAAATATAGCTTATAGCATTCCAGTCCACTTTTTCAGGCAGGATCTCCAAAGTTTTTTTTTTAACTCTTTCCCTTTCTGCAAGCCAGCTCCAAAGGCTTCTAAACCACATGATCAAGTATTGTCACAGAAATGACCCCAGTCCTGTTACCAAAGTACTTTTCTCATTACTGAGACAAAATACCCAAAGTAAATGGAGGAAAGCTTTATTTAGCTCCCAGTTCATAGAGATTCCAGTTTATAATGGACTGGCTCCAAGGAACAGAGCATCACAGAGAAACAGTTCATGGCAGGAAGAAGGTAGCAAAGCAACAAGAAATTACCACAGCACTTTCTACCCTTTATATATTATCCAGGTTATTTAGGATGGCACTCAAACCCTTAATCCTTATGCTCTTGATCCTAGCATTGCACAGTGAATCAATTCCAACATCATATACTCTAGATCCAGCCACCTATGAAAAAGCCCCACCTATGACCACATGAGGCTTTGGGAGAACATTTAGATATAAGCCATAACATAGAGAAAACATGAGAAGAATGGAAGGATATTCTTTAGTATTTGGGATATGGTACTTGCTAGTAATCTTGCCCAGTGCAAAGTTGATAAAGGTATAACAACAGATGTTCAATTAAGGTAGGTTCAAGGCAAGGCAAGTGAAAAAAAAAAGCACAGACAATATATAGGTCTCTTTGGGCTGACATATAAAATATCCTATTCTGAGTGGCTCAAAAAACAAAAATATGTTTTGTTACAGTGCTGGAGGTCAGAAGTCTAAGATTAAAGTGTGACCAGGATTGTTTTCTAGTAAGGCCTCTTTTCCTGGATTGTAGACTGTAGGCTGCATTCTTACTGTGTCTTTTTATGGCTTCTTCTCTGTGTCTATGGATAGAGATATATCCAGACATCTTTTATTTTTCTCAGAAGGACACCAGGCCTATCAATTTAGAGCTCCATCCTTATAATATCTGACCTTCATTACCTCCCTAAATTGCTTATTTCCAAATACAGTAACACTTTGGGGTTAGGGCATGGGGGTTAGGGGTGGGAGTAATTTGGTCCACAATAGCAGATAACTCTTCAAAGATATTTTTTAAAATGGGAATATAGAAACAGGATAGCAACGCAAAAGATGTGGATTGGGGTGGGGTTGGATAACTGTCAAAGTCCCTGTAAAGGATATGGACCACAGTGGAGATCTTTGACCATGTCTTTTTACCTAGGTCAAGCCACCTCTTCCAGGAATGTAGTAAGAAAGAAGAGAGAGACAAGTAATGATGCCAAAAGGCTAGTGATTTTTGAGGGGACAGATGAGGGAGTTCCTATCTAATTACACCCTTCTCTGGTGGATATTTTAAAAAAGGAACAAAAAACAGTGAGCAGTGAGCAAGGTAAGAAGGTAGATAATTCAGGAATTTCAACAATAAGGCAAAAAAAAAAAAGGTCACCTGGGAGTGTATGCTGGTAAAATAGTATAAAAATTTAGTAAGATTCTGGATGTTTTGAGAGCCATCTGAAATTTATGTCTGTACAAAGCAAAGAGAGACAAAGCCACATAATTGTGAAATTTTTTTCAGTCATTTCACTTGTCAGATGCTGGCATAGGGAAAGATGTCATATGGGTTTAACCCAGATACCAACTTTGCAGGCAAGTCAAGCCAAGAAAAGAAGATAGAGAATCAATGATACTCACTGGACAGTATTTAAATGAGAATAGACAAAAATATTGAAGGTAGAAACCAACAAATTAGTGTCTTTGTCTCTTTTCTGCTACAAGGATGTTTCTTAAGAAAAATACTAGATATTCTTGATCACATTTGCAATGAGGTACACAAAATTGTGACATTACTGTATTGACATCAAATAACCCACTATAACTGGTGGTCTATTATTTTTAGGTGATCATTAATACATTCCATGTGTGTTTTGCACTGAAAATTTTCAGATGGACTAAAGCCAGGGTAGGAAGAATCAGGTGAGTAAAACTTTGTTTAACTCTCAAAATAGAATTTATGGGAATGGCCTCTCTTCACTCATTAGATTTTCATTTCTAAGTTAATTTTCTCTTTAGACTCTAATATATTCTATCTCAGACTGGCAGCAATCTGTGTAAGAGGAAATGAGATTTTACAAAAGAAATTATGTCTTGAAAATTAAACTATTTCTAGCCTTCCTTTCTGTCCAAATTACAAACAAAAATCCTGAAAATGAAAACCATTTCTAGGCTCCAAGAATTTCCTACTCCTAAATTCTTCCTGACGTGGAAAGTTAAACCATTTTTGTTGGAAAACTCCATGCTCAATGGGTCCAGATCAGCACTCAGATGATGTCAGCAAATGTTACATTTTTTCCCAATTATGAAATGAATTATGGGGCGCTAGCTAACCACAGTCAGTCATTAAATAAAACTACTTTGACTGATACATTGTTGTTCTGCCAGAAAACACAGGTGTTTTGTTTTTAAGGAATTTTTTACAAAACATTTTAAGAAAAGATTGCATTGACAATCCTTCAGCACAAGCAATATAAGAGAATAAATAAGAAGGTGTTATTCGCAGACAATCTGTGTGGCAGGGTAGAGACTGTTTTCACATATGGAATAAAGGGTTGCTTTATGCCTGAAGAACTGAAACATTTAGGCTATGATGTA
Source organism: Dolichotis patagonum (assembly GCA_004027295.1). NCBI lineage: Eukaryota > Metazoa > Chordata > Mammalia > Rodentia > Caviidae > Dolichotis > Dolichotis patagonum. The sequence goes on from PVJX010018309.1 coordinate 3,351, forward strand.
TGAAACAGTGATATATGACCATGCATATTTAAATACATCTGTACATGAAATTTTAAAAGTTGAATGAAAGACACCTTATAAACATGAAATGTTACTATTACCAAGAACAAACTTTCTTGGATGGAGATTTTTTAAGAATGTTCACTTATTTTTTCTATGATGACTCTAAGGTTTCAAAATGGAGGCATTTATGTCAATATCAAACAAGCTTCACTTGTTGCCATCAGGGCTATAGCTGCACTTCCATTTGGGGATAGTTTCTACAAAGATGAATTAGAATTAAAAAATGTAATTGGCACAATAGTCATAATTATAATTTTTAGCCATTTCACATTTTCAGTAATAATCTAAACTTAACTTCTTTTTTAACTTTCAATCTACTGTCTTCAGTCTACATTATCTCTAAATCATTCCTAAAAGAAGCAGCTGCTTTAAGCTAATTCATCTGAGGAATCTGATTATCTCATCCCAACTATGACATCTTGAATCATGTATTAATGGCATGTTTATGGCATGAAGCAATTTTCTATTTCAGAATGACTTTTATTCTTTGTGTGCACAAGACAGTAAAATATGGCAAAACCATATAACCGTCAAAACTCTAAAATTAATGCAACAAGCAATTTCTCATCCGAGGTTTAACTCTCTTTAAAAAGAACAGTAATCTGTTGACTAAAGTACCTTACTAGACTGTTCATGGAAACGCATCTTAGAGTTTAAATGCTGAAAGTGATATTTTTAATGCATTCTAAATTTCATTCCTAAAGTGTAAATTGCCCAAGTTTTACTTCAAAGCTCCTAAATGCTTTTACTGAAGATTTCACACAATAGTTTACTGCTTAGAACAATCTTGAGTATTTCATTTTGAATGCTGCTATATATCAAGATCATACTTCAAATTCTCAAAAATGTCTTAGAAATATATTTGAATCAACAGAATGCAATGGTTAATCTTGTCATTTGATTGGATTGATGAACACTGAAGAAATGCTAAAGCACACTTCTGAGTGTGTCTGTGAGAGTGTTTTCAGAGATGATCGGCATGTGGGACAGCAAACTGAAGAAGGAGACTTCCCAAAATATGAGTGGCACCATGTAATAGGGTGGGGCCTGCATGGACCAAAAAGGAAAAAAGAAGCCTGCTAGCACACACCCTCACTTCCTGGCCTCCACAAGGCAAGCAGCTTTCCTCTGCTGTGCCCCTCACAACATGAGAGTTCTGCCTTGGACCCAGGCAAGCATGGGTCCTCTGAAAACTCAGCTAAAATAAACCTTTTCTCCTTTACAGTGTATATTTCAGGGATTTTGTCACAGTAATAAAAGGCTAACACATAGCATAACAGTTTTACTAATTATTTATTTGCAAATGTGTGAGATCCATTTGGGACCCAAAATAATTTTTTTAAATATTGAAAGGATTTAGGAAACAACTACTACTTAATTCAAAATTAAATAATTCTGTAATAGTCTGATACAGTGAACTATGAAAAAGCCATAATACAACCAAATTTTAAAGATGATTTGTAAAATGAGACAACTCATTTCAGTGGCCAAATTTCATGTCACGTTGAAAGAAAATATAATATAGAAGAATATTTCTACATAGAATAAAATATATTCATGAATACATAGCCCTTCTACATAATTTTATTATTTCTCATTTTAATGTGACTAATACTGTTGTCAGCCCTAATTGAGGAATATGTTATTCTTAAAAGCTCAGATTAAAGATTGTTTTAACAAACCATTTACAATAAATATATAAAATATGTAACATAGTATATATGACATCTTTCAAAGACTTTCATATACTATATATTTATATATTTATGACATGTTTTAAAGATCTTCAAGAAAGCTCACTAAAATTTAACCATGGAAGTGTTAAACTCCACTACAGCTCTCCAGAATTTCTTCTCCACATATGGCAATGTTCCTCAGGCAAAATACATTTGTGATTCTAACCTGAAATGCTTAAAAGGTTTCTCTCAGATAGAAGACTATCTTTACTGCCTATTCCACTTGTCAACCCTGACCACAGTCCAGCAACAGGGGATAAATTTCTGCACAATGATGCTGGTCTCTGAGGTCTGATGATCCCATTGAGAATGACCAAAGAGACTAAGGGCAGAAGTTGAAGAACTGTATGTGATGCAGTGACCAGATGTCTTTCTCAAAGTCCTAGAGAAATCTGGAGTATTTAATGATCCAATTTGCAAGCTAATAAATTCAAGAATAAGATTATTTACACAAGTATTACAGTAGATCCAGGGATGCTTGAAGAAACATACTTTTCAAAAATTTGCATATAACTCTTTAAATAACTAACAAAGGAGGAAATTAAAGCCTAAAACATGGTATGCTAACCAAAGATTTTCAAAAGAAGTTTTTTTTTGTTTTTGTACCGGGGATCAAACTCATGACCTTGCACTTGCCAGGCAGCTGCTTACACCACTGAGCTAAATCCCCAGCCAAAAGTTTTATTTTTATTTTATTTTATTTTATTTTATTTTATTTTTAATTTTCCTGTTACTGGACAAGAATATACCATACTATAAGATGTAGTCCCAGAGGAGAACCCGAGAAAGGCCCCAGAGACCTGGCCACAACCATGGCAGAACCCAGGAGCCTGCACAAAGAAGCAATTCGCTCGCCCTTTTGGTAAGCACCTTCCTCTGGCGCGAGCCAGGAGGAGAACCACTAGTGTCTCTTGAACCTACTGGTGCATGGGTCTGGAATTAAACATCTCAACCCCCACCCCCACCCCCGTTAGCAACTGGGGACAGAGGTCTGAGCATCTCTTGGCAGGATGACTGTATGCAACATAGCAAATATGGGGGTCTCCTCAATCTTCTCTTTGAAAGCAAGTGTTGTTTTCAGTTTTGTTTCATTATGATTAATTGCTTTACTCTGTTCAATATTGTCTTTTGAGTGATTTTATAATATTCTGTCTTTGGTTTGCTTTTGCTATACTTAATTGACTAGACAACTATTGTGAAGATAATGAGATATACTATGATACCTATTACTGTTATCCCGGTAACCTGCTGTGAAGTTCTGTACCAAATTCACTGCACTGTCTCAATTGGCTTTGTTCTGTCTTGTGCTGTTGTATTTCTATTACCTTCTAAATAAATAAATAAATAAATAAATAAAATAGAATTGAAAAAGATGTAATCCCAAAATCCTGGCAAAGCAAGGTGAAGGGGTCACTGAAGTCTTACCAAGCCCTCTCCTTCATATCTATCTAGGTCTTATTTATTTCTTTTTAAAATTTTTTAAATTTTATTTTAAAGATGTTAAAACACATGAAAATAAAACAATAAAACCAATTTAAAAAAAACAGTATAAGTGATACAGGACTTCAAAACCTTACAAAATCAACAATGGTTACCATAATGCCTTTTGTTGTTTTCAAAATAGCTACAGATACCTAAGGACATAGTAAAAATTGAATAGAACAGAATAGAATAGAAGCAGTAAAAGCAAAACAATGAATGCAATAAAGGACTTCAAAACAAGCCAATAGTAAATCCAAAGGGGCTACCATAATACGTCTTGCTATCTTTTAAACAGCTGCTTGTGCCATCAGATTTAACATAATCAAACAAAACAAAAGCGAATAAAACCCAACCCAAGAAAACAATGAAAATGATATGGTTTCCAGGTGGGATTGCTTCCTGGTGAGGCTTGGTTTTCTCCCTCCGCATTCCATGAATGGCGCTACCCACGGAGAGAGGATTGGGTCTGGCTTTCTCCACTTTGGCAGTGGCCCATGTATGCACTGGTTTACAGTCAGGGAGCAACTTCTTATGAGGCCTGGTTCTCTCCCTCTTCATCCCATGAATGGCACTGACTTATGGAGAGAGGCTTGGCTCTGGCTGTCCCCACCCTGGCAGTAGCCACATATGGTGCTGGTTTCCAGGCAGAGATCACCTCCTTCAGCACTCTCCTTTGTATCTCCTGCCAAATCGTATCTTACACAGCCACCACCCAGTCATGACCCTTTTGTACAGGTAGAAAATTGACACAGGAAAAGTATCTGTTGTGTTCTTGTGAACAGTAATGAAGGCATGCCTTCATGATCATCTGTGCACAGAAGTCCTCCCAACTCCCTCAGACCTTGGGCTCTCGTGTTCACAAGTGAAATCGTGCTTTGCTCTACTTCTGTAGGGCTACCTCTCTCCTTGTTTTCTTTCTTTGATTCAAGAAGGAAAGAGATCAAAGATATACATTATAAGAATCACCACTGATCAGGCAAAAGACTGAAGAATTATCTGCATTCCACAGGAAAACCTACATACAACTGTTCTTTTCTGATCAAAACATCTTTTATGAACATTTTCTGACAGAACAGTACTTAGAGTGGCCCAGGGGATTTTTATCCTTTTCTCTTTGACCTTGTTGTAGCAAAGACTGCTAGGAATGAAATGAAATGACAAAGGGAAGAGAGCCCCTGAGGATAAGATACATAATAAGTAGGGACTTCTAGGCTGTACATCACAAGGGGGCAGCAGCCCCTTCTACCATCTGACACTAAAACCAATGATACTGTGGGAGAAAGAGTGCAGGAAAAGATGCTTTGTGCTTCAATTAGACCAACATGTTTGCCAAAAATGTTTGCACCTATAAATTTCCTTATAGAGACAAGAATCTTTTAAGAGAGCATTTATAGGTCCACTTTTGAAAACAATGGATGCTAAGTTTTAGAGACACTCCACAGGTAAAAGGAAATTTAAAAATCAGGTGTCATTCCCCCAACAGACAGAACCAATATTAACACTTGAGGGGGTTTCATATCAACCATGAGAGGAAAGAAAGTTGCCATCATTGAGACTGTTTGATGTAACATACGTATTTTCTTGTCTTGATTTTTGCATATAACACTATGTCATTCATTTAACATTTGCTTAGTATGTTTTCCACTACTAAAACAAAATACTTGAGGCCAGGTAATTTATTAAAAAGAATAGAAATGTATTTGGTTCATAATTGTGGAGCCTAGGAAGTCTAAGCACAGCATCTGCTTGGCATTTGGTAAAGGATTTTCTGCTGAATCATAACATGGCAGAAGGCATCACATGAGAGAGAACAACAGGCCAACTTGGGTCTCTCTTCTTCTTCTTATGAAGTCACGAATGCCACCAGGGGGCTCACCCTCATGCCCTCAATCTAATCCTAATTTACTTCTCAAAAGGTCCCTTTCTAAATACTATTATTATATAAATTAGGGGATTAAGTTTCCAACATATGAATTTAAGGGAAGAAATATTCAAACTATAACAACATTCTCTAAGTATTTATTAATGGGTGATTATAAATCAGAACCACAGTTGTGTCTGAATGTGATGCACATTTTCCAATGATAGAAAAGACCCTTCAAAATCTGATTTTTTAAAAGATACAGTGTTCCAAAATGTAGTTTTGTATAACAATTAAATCTTTCCTCAATTTTTGAATGCACAGGCTTACGTTTTAAAAACATAGCTCTATTAAAATATAATAAATTGCACATATATAAAAAGTAAAACTTTGTATGTTTCAACATGTGAATGTAGCTATAAAATCATCATCATTTACAAGATATACATATCATATACACATGCATTACTCCTGTATTACTCCCCAAGAGTTGTCTTATGTTTTTCCTTCTTTTTTATTTCTTTTTTGGTAGTTTCTGGGGATTGAACTCAGGGCTTTATGCTCTATTATAGCCTCCTTCTTCTCCTCTTTCCTGCCCCATCCTATCTCCAAAAGCCTCATATCTGCTTCCTATCACTATTGATTATTTCAGATTTTCTTAATTATTTTACAAAAGGAACAATACACTAGTCTGGTGTCTTTCATTCATACTATTTGGAGATTCATCTATATTTGTGTGCAGTCAGTAGCTTATTCTCTTTTATTGCTGAGTAGCATTTCATTGTATGGATATACCACACTTGTTTATCCATTCATTTGTTGGTGAATATTGTGTTTTTTCTATTTTTTATTACAAATAAAACTACCATGAACATTGCATACATCTTTGTATAGCATACACAATTTTCTTTTTTCTCTGTTTATGGCATCTGAGGATAAAATTACTAGATTATATGGAGGGTATATGTGCACCTGTTTGAAAAAACCTACCAAACTACCTTCCAAAGTGACTGACCAATTTCTATTCCCACCAGTGTTGGAGAATTCCATTCCTCCTCATTCCTGCCAATATATGGTATGTTTTAGTGCATTTTATTTTAGAATTCTCAATCTCTATTTCTCCTCAAGACTTTTTCTAGAACTTAAGAATCTAAATCCTTACTGGACCTATCTACTTGTTGGTTCCTCAACCACTTTAAATTCTGAAAATTCTACATTATCATTTCCCATTCCCAATGCCCCATTCTTTCCCCCCAAAAAATGTCCTTCCCATATAACTTATGTCAAGTCTAAACTAAACTAGAATATTAAACGTTATCCGTTCCATCACTCCTGTTTCCAAATGGTTGTAAGTTTTTATATCATAAAAACTGATTCTGTGCTGTCCTCAGGCTTTACTTCAGGCCCTCCATATCACCTCTGGGCTTCTGCAATAGCTGCCTCACAGATGACATGCATCTGTGGGCTGAGCACCTATTCCAATCTCCATTTGGCATGTCTTCTTGCACAACAGAAGCTGAAAAACTAAGGAATTTATTTCCCAAAATCCCTTCCAGTTAGGTCTCTGTAAGTGATTTAAATTTCCCTAATCAGATGCACTATCTCAAGACTTCATTTTGCATTGAATTAAATGGAGAGAAGGGCAAAGCACAAAGAATCATGCTAAAAAGGTTCAGCTTGGTTCTCACTCAGCTTGCTTGCTTGTACCGAGATAACAGCAAAGATGAGTACTCCTGGAGCCAAGAGGCAAGCCAGCCCTCAGGACTCACTCCTTAAGGATCTCCCCAGTGCCTGCTATTCCAGTCCTTCCCACAGTTTTGTAAACATATCATGTTGTATTAAATCTCATTATGTTTAAAATTGCTAAAGTGATTCCTGCTGTCTACACCTGAATTCTGAATGATCCAGCTACCTTCTACACTTTCTAATTTGGGAGGATTAAACAAACTCCTTATATTGTTTTCACTGCTTCCTCAGTCTTCCCTCTTTCTGTTCTTGACTTAGAATGCCTTTCCCCTTTATTTGCCCAGTGACTTTAATAAGATAGGAAACTTTACAAATAGTGAAGGAGATGCCAGGGAGCTATAATGTACAAATACGTCAAAACCTGGATTTTTAAGGCCAAAATTTTCTTCTAACATATTTCACCTAAACTTTTCTCCTGTACCCAGGGAACTTTTTACTAATAACAAAGTATATCACTTAAAATCATCAGTATTATACATTCAAAAATCTGTGGCTGATTTTGGATAGCTAACTACTACCCATTCCTTTATCCTCTTTTTAAATAACACATTTTACAACTCTATTTTTGTCTATCTCGGATTCCTAAATGGAAGCCAAAAATAAAAGTCTCTGAGAAAATGTACCTACTCTTTCCCCAGGAATCCATTTTTATGATATTTACAGAAACCATAGTACAAAGAGAAATAGAAGTGATTAGAGACCTTAAAACAAAATCAATTCTCTTGTTCAATCCCCTATGGGCATGAACTTGAAGGTTTTCTTCTTATGAAAAATTAAATCTCTCAAGATCCTGATATGTCCTTGTATAGACAAAAAAATAAAATAAAATAGGACCTTCCTTAGGTTTTCTAGCTATTCCTGACTAAAAAGAGTTAAAAGCAAATTACTAGAGAGATTCCCCTTTTTTAAAAAAAAGCTAAATACATATTTTAAAAAAAAAGATAAAGAAAGACACTAAATGGCCTTGAGACTTACACCAAAAGACCAAAAAAAGAGCTGACAGACAAAACACAGAGAGAAAGCCAGGTGCACAAATGAAAAACCAACCCCATTTCCAACAAAATACAGGAAAAGCAAAAGTAGGGGGGCTAACTAACGTTAAGGAGAATATACCCACACCTATACATTAATAGTACACTTATATACAATGTATCTTCACTCTAAAGTCACTATTATTTGCTCTAGGGTCATTACAGAGTACAATAGATATCCACATTCCCCCTTACTAATGCTAAGCTAACCAAAAGTAAGGAACCCCCTTGCCAATTAGCTGCCCATCACAAAGATAAGGCCTTAAAAAGTATGTCGATACAAATAAACAAAAGAAAGCTACACATGAACACCAAATGACATTAGGCAGAGTTCCCCAAAAGCTTATCCAGTTATGACAAATTTTGGATTTAAAAAAAAAGAGTCATTCACCCTGTCCCTATAAAAACAAAGGGCTCGTGGATCCTCCATCTTTCCAGAGCTCCCTACCCTGATTCCTTCTTATAGGGTAGTTATCTATACTTTCCTTTATCCTTCCCTCTCCTCTTTACAAATAAAGTATCTTCCTTTCATTAAGCTTTATCCCTCTAATTTATTATAAAGGTTGCATTATGATCCCAGTGGGCTACTCAGAAAACAAAGTAGTGCGCATCTCCAAGATTCAACATCCTCTATATATGTGACATGAACATTAATTTTTCATTTAGAAGTAAACATTAATGCTAGAAAGAATATTTTCAACCATCCCAAGCCTATTACAGATGAAGATATGGAGGTCCAGAGAGGGAAAACAACATACCTAAATTGGCCTAGTATATTTATGGGAGGGTTATGTTCCTTAATGCCAGAGAAAGTTATCATTTCAATGATTTTCAATGTCTGTCTTTGTTTTCAACACTACTTAATGATCCTTAAGATTGGTATTTAATTTGTTAATTTTGGAGCAACTGAGAAATGCAAACAATGCAGATAAGGGCAAAGAACCACATATTCTAAATCTAGGAACTAGATTAATCTTAAGTGGTAAGGAATAGGCCCTAGAGAACTAATTCGTGATGCAGAACAGCTGAGTTTAATCATTTCTATTGAGACAATCCTTCATATATGTACTAAAACATACAACTATGACTTCTCTCATTTCATGTCTTATCTTCTTCTCCCCCAAAAGATCTCCAAATATCTCTTATTTCTTAACTGAGCTAATATACGCATTGGTATGTGACACACATACTTAACCAAGTGGGAGATAAAACCATTTCAAACAAACCTGGAGTATTGGTCAGGGATGGGGGGATTTCCACCACCTAATTCTGGAATTTTCTAACTATCCAGCAATCAAGATAAGATCCATAGTTAGTCTGTGGCTCTCCACAAATTAAGAAACTGGTAAAGCACAAGGGACAAAAGTTTGGCACTGTGTCCGATGCTGCCGTGCACTGTCTGCATAATTGGTCCTTTAGAGGATCGAGTCTGAATTACCACTGCAAGCTGGTGGTCAGGCCCCTATCAGACTTCGAGTCAGATAGAAGCTTTTACAGATCTAACTACTGTTGCTCAACAGGGTATCCATGGAGACTGAATAACTGGTTTGTTGCCTAGTGAAGTGGAAATAAAACTAAGTCATTTGGTGTCTATGTGGTTTCTATGAAGCTAAGGAAATTTTTTGGCAAGTGATAAAAATATGAATGGTTAAAGCTACATGATTCTTTTGGTCAGTTCTTGATCTTATCGAAAATAAACTTTGCGTTACTTTTAAAATATGCTAATATTCAAATGAAGGAGTGTTAGGTTTTTCAGTTATTTGAGTCTTAGTTAGATTGGAGGCTATTCTTTGAAAGAGTGACTAATATATGCAACAAAATCTAATAGGTTAAAAAGTCCTTGGATTCATTGCATATGGAAAATGTTTCTCATCTACAAATGCAACAGAGTTCCAAGTATGAAAGAAAAAGTTAGTATTTAATAAGGGTGGAGGAGTCTGAAATACCTATTCATTAATCCTATGGAAATATTTTTCACTCATATGTGGTTTAGGGAATTGGGTAAAAATAGTACCTTCCTAAGAATTGATTCATTTGAACATGGATCTTTATCTATGTGAGCTAGTAAATATGATGTAATAGTAGACAGGAGATTTGGAAATGAACACCCTGATAAACAGAGATGTAGAGGTGACAGGTTGGCATACATTGGCATGGTTTCACAGCATCTGTTGGCCTACCATTGGACAGAAAACAACTCCTGGCAGATCTCCTTCCTGAGTGAATATACAAAATTAGCCAGGCCAAGAAAAGTGGCATACATGAGTGAAAACCAAGAAAGAGTTGGCCTGACCTCAGCTGTTCAGTATTTAGGATAACTAATGCTGCGTTTCAGCTAGTTTAAGAATACTTAGAAATACCTGTAAAAATTTAGTTTCAGAAGGGAAAAATTTAATTGGTTTTATCCACAAGACACAAATTTAAATGTCAGCAGTGGCCAAGTAGGTAATGAAAATGAGTGTAAGGACCTGTGTATAAGTAAAACAAGGAGCTAGTTTAATCGTATTTACTCAGGCTCAGGCTTGGGGGAATAACGGAGAGTAGCGAAAACTATAGCAAAGTATAGACCACTTCTTCTACACGTACAATAAACACTGCCCTCGTCTCTCCATTTCATGCCATGTCTTCAAATATTTCAAAGGATATTGGACTTGGTTTGTCTACAACTTGCTGGAGCTCCACAATGACTTGTTATTTAAGGAATGGAATAGGTAAAAGGATGTAGACGTAAATGACTATAACAAATTCATGCATCATTGAAATTGTTCCAGAATTTTGTGTAAGTCACAAATTGGCTTCAAATGTAACTCTGCATAAGCCAGTAAGGTGTGCATGAGTATGGTAAACATGGAAATAAAGGGGAGCTGATTTGGGTAATACACAAGTGGGATGTGGGTCCAGCAGGGGAGAAGGAAAATGCTCTTCCTGCTTTGCCTTTGTCCTTCATTCTCTTAGGTCATCTCCAGTGAGTGTTTTGGTTTTGCATTTGTAATTAAGTAATCAAGAGATGGTGAAGGAGTACTTGCGATGACGCCTCACTCCTCACCCTTCCGCCTGTAGAATTATTTCAGTATAAGCCACCTTACTTTAGTCACAGTATTTTTCAATCCGGAATCTCTCCTAGTACCTAACAGACAAGGTCCCAATCTCTTGGTACTGGCCGCAGTGGTCTTTCTAACACATGTTCCACTGCCGCACACACCCTTGGCTTTCTCCCTACTCTCCTCCCACAGTTCTGAGCCCACCACCAGAGTGACCTTTTCTACCCATGTAATGCTCTCTCTCTGTTTCTCTCCATCAGCCATTAACACCGCAGAATATACTTTAAATTACACCTTTCATGTGAATTACTCGTCGATCAGATCAGCCAAAGGGATTTCACTCTCCTCTAAATTCCATGTGGAACTGTAATAACAATGATCATAATAACATTGATGATAATAGCCAACATGTCCTGAGCTTTCCTAGCCCCTGAGTCCATATGAGACAGATAATATTCTTTTAATCCTCATGTCATAGCTGAGGATGAAAAGAAGTGAGAATCTTTCTTCTGATGGAAAAACTACAAACTGGTATTCATTGGACAACTCATACTGTTCACCCATCCTTGAACCAAGTACTATGGCCAGGCCCTGAATCACATGCTGGTGCTGTGGGCGTAGGATGAGCCAAACCCTAAGTCATACTGACTGATGTCAGAGGGAGGGGAGGCTCCCAGAGGAAAGCTGGGGTTACCTAACGTGAGAAAGAATTGTGGAAAGGCAAAAATAAAATTTCCATTCTACCTCCTTACCTGAAAACTGTTACTCTTTTTAGCTTCTATTGCAAAACTACCTCCTTTCCCTTCTTAAGTAGTTATACAGTGTTTCTCTCCACCATATTTTCTAATATCTTTTTCAATATGGTATGGAGAAATAGAACGATGCTTATCGTGTTTATGTACATATGAGTTCCCCAAACTGTGATTTCTCTCATGGATTTGATCACTGTTAGGTGTTCTGTAGGGTTTCAAACTCTTCTTGCCTACAGATGTTTTCTGCCCAGGGTGTGTTTGTTCCCTAAGATCAGAGCTGTTCTCCCCACATTGCCCATATTGACAGGGTCTCTCTCCAGTCCTCCTCGTTTCATGCTTCTGAAAGAAATGGAAATCACTGCAGGTCTCTATATCTTCATTACAATTGTATTGCTGTTCTTCAATTCTCAACTAATTGTCTTCATCATATCTTAGATTTCTTGAGCAATTTTTGTCCTCTTCTTTATTTTGTTGCTTATGCCATACATTTCCTGTAGCATTAATATTCATATATGTTTCCCACATAACATCTCTGTAGAGCTTCTTTTGGGATGGATTCAGCAAATCCCATTCTTGTGGGGTGAACTTCACAACTACATCCTCAAAGGTCACTGTCTCCACTGAGATACTTGAGGGTGTCCGAAGATCCTTTGCAGCCCTCAGTAAGAAGTCACAGAAACTAGAGGTGTGCTCAGATCCAGGCTCTCAGCACTACTTTCCCCCCTTAAGTAAAAGAGGACCTTTTGTCAAGATGATTCAAATTTCACATAAACACACCTCTCTTCTTCAACAACATAAGAAAGAAATAGAAAATTCTGTAAAACTGGGTACTAAAAAAACATCTTTCAAGACCAAACAACAACAACAACATAATGAACAGCTCTGAGCAGAGATAGGGCTCATGGACAAAACATAGTTTTAGTTCTTAAGGCTAAGGTGCCAAGTCAGACTTCTCTCCACTTCTAGATCTCTTTTCAAACCTCTGTATTATTAACCCATTGGATACACCTATGAAAGAAAACTGGAGAAAACCATTACTGACCACCAATCAGGGCTATACCTTCAGCATGGCAAAGCTCTACAGATCAAATAGTTCCCTGATGCAGAGTCCTGCTAGTTCACTAATTAGATCTGAAATATCACCAAGATACCCTCAAGGATGAGTCTGCAAAATGTCTTTCTAAATTCTAGTTATAGGTACAGGTGACACTATGACAGAACATCTTGGACAGAGAGATGTATGTACTACATGGAGTAGAGTCTTAATGAAGTATTCCCAGCTGAGTATACACACTGAAATTCCAAAATACTGGAGAACATACAATATTACGATCAACTAGACAATAAACACTTATGTGCTGCAGATGGAAATAATTTATGAAATAGTCTGATGAAGACTTTAAGTAAGTTGAGCAGGCCCAAATATAAAAAAAGAAATTATTTTCATTTTAAAATAAAAGCAAGAAAATAAACCAAACAGGCAAACATAATTAGTACTGAGTGTTTAATAGGGAATGGAACCACAGTGGGATTCTACTTTGCATCCACCAGGATGGCTGAAGTCCAAAAGAAAATAACAAGCTTTGACAAGAATGTGGGGAAGCTGGAATCATTCATGGAGAGAGGTGATGGGAACATCTGGCGATCACGTAGTTTACTGTCCTAAAGGGAAACTGGATTCGAATAGGCTGCTCACGACACATGCAAATATCGTATTGTAGATCCTGCTTCATGCAGACCAACTTGCTTCAGCATGCTACTATCAGTAAGGTTGACAATAAACGCACACTGTGGAATTTGTTATAAAACAACTTTCAAGAAGTTTTAGTGTTGTTTTGAGGTACAGTACTCAAGTGGTTGTCCCATTTGAAAGGTCTATGTGAAAAACAAGATCATTAATGAGGAAGAAAACTAATACTAATAAAGATAAGATTCAACCATTAATGGTGTGCAAAACTGAAAGAACAAAGTTCACACAAACCTTTCTCTGCTATATTGAATCCAATGGTCTTATTCAGCACATCAAGCATATACTGTTTATCTGAGTTACACTGTTTGCATTTCATTTATTTTTATTACATTCCTAAGCTTGCTTTATTTTAATAATATCTATAAATATTATGGGTTAAAATCTAGTTTATCACTGTACTTATTAGGTAAGCATATTATTTGAAACAACTGACCTCCTCAATAGATGTCCATATAAATTATTTTTCTCTAAAAATTCTGTACATTTCTTTGTTTGGAGGATTCACTGAGACAGCTTATACAGTGTTTAGGTAAGGAATGCAGATTTTAGGTTTGGACAAATAACCAATGGTCGAAACAACAATTAAACTGGATTTCAGTGAAAAGAGAAATGAACTTCACTTAATTAGAATACTTGAGATAGGTGTGTTTCAAATAACCAGAAAAATATATTTTAAGTCTTAAACTTGAAAATATCATTAAGGTGTATTAGTCCATGTTTCTAATTGAAGAAGATAATATTTATTTCATGACATAGAAACCATTAAATGTGCCTCAGGCTAATCGTATAATAATAAATTTTTTTATAAATTCATAAATCCCACAACAAATAAGAAAATACTCTTAAAAATACAGAGTATGGCTGCCTTTGAGCT
>PVJX010018309.1:17786-36867 GCA_004027295.1 Dolichotis patagonum
AATTCTTACATTGTTTGATTGACTTGCAGGCCTAAAGTTGTTAGTCTGAGACTATTTGGAGAATAACAATATGCATTATAACAACTATGGGGGATTTTCTATTATCTTGTTTTTGAAATCCAATGTTTTGTTCTTTTTTACTGTTTTGTTTTATTCCTGTATCTGGTAACCTGAGAAACTATTTTGAAGATAACAATATGCAACATGACAACAATTGTTAAATTCCTGTCATCTTGTTTTGAAAACCTATATAGCTATTGTTATTTGTTGTTTTTGTTTTGATTTGTTTGCATCTTGATTTTTCTGTTATATTTTTCTCTTTAAAATAAAATAAAAATACAGACTATGAGAAATGTTCATGCCACTCTTCTCCTTTTCAGCAATGAAATATATGACATCTCATTAAAAGCTATGTCTTAGTACTTGAAATTTGGTTAACTAAGGTTTTTTTCATGCATATGTTGCTACTTTGATGTCAGATTCATAGGTCTGACTGTGGCAGAGGAAGAGGAGGTGAATCATTTGTTCCTTTTTGAAAAACAGCCAAGAAATTTTCTATTGAATTTTGTACGCTTCCACTGAATGTCAAGGACAAGAAACAGGAGAAGGAATGAGGATAAAGAAAATGATGAGTGAGAAATTGTCATCAACCTCTTAGAAGTTTACAGCCACTGAGAACAGAAACTGAACCTGTTACAAACAGGACCTCAACACACAGATGCAGTGATCAACACCAAGGCTGAGACAACATTTGAATTCTTGTGATTCCAATAACATCCACAGTGGAGGTAGCAGCAACCACTATAAGAAATAATCTTGTAACCTATCTACTTAACAGAGTGATGTCAAGTGGGGACTGGTTCCTATAGCAGTGCCACAAACTCTAGGCAGAACCTTGTTGTGGTATCACTGGTGTGAAATGTTGGAATAAAAAGTCATTTTGGATACGTATCATATTTTCAGGTTAAAACAAGTCATAAAATGACAACAAACACAAGATGAGAGAACTAGTATCCAAACAGCTGAAATATTTGGCTGAATTTAACAAGATAATAACAATAGGGAAAGTGTTAAGTTCCTGCACTCTGGTTCATACATAAAACACTGTGTACAAATACAGGATGGGAGAGGCATGGAACAGTTAGAGTGTGTGTGTGTGTGTGTATGTGTTATTTTAAAGACAACTTGAATTGGGTTAAACTGACAACCATACAAGGGAGAACTATAAATGATTAAGAAACCTGTTAGTCCTCATTATTAAAGAAAGTAAAACACGGAACTCCTTCCATTTTGCGAGCTACACTTTGGTAAGGACATAGATATAGAGGCTGAAGGGTGTCTAAAGAAAACCAGTAATGTTTTAATGTACCAACCGATAACATTAGCAAGAATGGTGATTCTCTATGTTGAAAAGAGTGTGAAGAAATAGGCATCCTCATATACTTCACATAAAAGCATGGGTGGATATATCCTTCAGGAATATTTTGAAAATGTGTTTTGGAGATTATAAAACCATGTAGATTTTTCATCCTGATGACTGCACTTTTAGGACTTGTCCATCTTAAATAATTAAGGAGGCACATAAATATTTAGCTACTAGAGAGTTAATAACAGCACTATTAGTAATAACAGCAATGTTAGCAATGTCCATGCTCTAGCTATGTTACAAAATATTCACCACCTAACATCATTTCCTGACTGTCTAGAAAGTACATTCTCTGAGAGAAATCTCTGTGTAGTGAGTAACTAACTGGCATTATTTTTCTCTTCTTGCTTATTGAACATGTATCATTTGTGTAATTAAAAATATATTTATTTTTAAAGACTTCCATGTTTTCATTAAAAGCAAAGTCAATATGACTCTACTGGATAACACAGCTGTCAATATAACAAACTTTATCTACAATGACAGAAGAATAGTATTTTGAAAGGCCGTAGTATTGTTTAAGTATGTAAAGATCAGATATGTGTTCCAGAACATGGAACTCCTTCCATTTAGGGAGCTATACTTTGGTAAGGACACTGATATAGAGGCTGAAGGGTGTTTAAAGAAAACCAATCAGAATGGAGACAAGATTCAAACATATATCATAATACTGATGGTGGAGAGAACTGGGAACATCTAGCTTAGCCAGAAATAGACCTAGAATAAGAACATGGCAACTATTTTTTAAAAAGTTTAGTCATCACCTAGAATAATAATCACCATTAATGCTAAATGTATGCATTATCTCAATTTATCTTTGCCACAAGTCTGTAAGAGAGAGACTGATAAATATCTTCCCTTAGTAGATAATGACACTCAAGCTCAGAGAGGTCAGCTAGCTTGACCAAAATCACATGTGCGTTAATGATAAGAGCTAGCATTCAAACTCCAAATGTGTCTGTGCTTCTAACTGTTTCACAGGGCTGTCCCCAAACCCTAAGAGGAAACGATACTGGGCTTGCCGGTGTGACTCTCAGTGACGAGAATAAGATAGAGAGAAGAGATTAGAAGATATAAATATCAGCTCACTATCCAGAAGATTTACCTCAGCAAAGTCAAAATGTCCAAACATGAGGCAAGTTGTCCTTGAAGATAATGAACATCCCTATAGATATTCAATGTAGACTCAGTGTCACTCTAATAATATTAAACAGGAAAGTCAAGCTAAAACTGAATTTCACAATTTAGAAGGGACCAGAATTACCTGGGACAGCTTTATAAAGTACAGATTATAGAGAAAACAGCAATGAATCCATTAGGTCCTAATCTTTTTTTAGTTGGCAGGATTTTTATTTTGTTCCATTTCATTTTTTTAAATTACTGCCTCAATTTAATTGCTTGTTACTGGATTGTTCAAACTTCTTATGTGTTGTTGGTTAGTGTTGGTAGTTCATATCTATGTCCATTTTTAAGGGGTTTTCAATTTTTGGAATAAAATTTTTCATAGTAGTTACTATCTTTTAGATTTTGACAGTGTGCACTGTGATTTCACCTTTTTCATCTATAATTGCATTTGATGTGAGTCTTTTTCTTTTGGTAAGTTTGCCTAAGGGTTTATCTATTTTGTTTATTCTTTCAAAGAGTCATCTCTCAATTTGTTGGTTACTTGTATTGCTTCTAGTCTCATTTTTATTAATTTCTGCTCTTCTCTTTATTATCTCCTTCCTTTATCAAGAACATATAAAGAACTCAAAAAATTAGACTACCCAAAATAAAAGGCCTAATCAAATGAAAGTGAAGTGAAATCAAAAGCAAGTGAAGCCAGGTGTGGTGGCATATGCTTGCAATCCCAGGACTCGGGAGGCTAAGGTAGGACGATCATTATGAGTTAGAGACCAGTGTGGGTTACAAAGTGAGCTCAAGGCCAGCCTGAACTGCATAGTAAAACCCTGTCTCAACAAGAAAAAAATAGGCAAGTGAAATAGACACTTCTCAGAAGTAAAAATGGCTAATAAATGCATTAAAAATGTTAAACATCTCTTGTTAGAGAAATGCAAATTAAAATAACACTGAGATTTCATCTTACACCAGATAGCATGGTACTCATTAAGAAATCAAATAATAGCAATTGCTGGCATAGCTGCAATCAAAAAGTAACCTTTCTACATTGTGGGTGGGAATATAAACTAGTACAACCATTACTGAAAATAGTATAGAGATTTCTCAAAGATTCTCAAAGATTTCTCAAAATTTCTAAAATCAGAAATTCCATTTGACCTAGCTTCTAGGTATCCTCCTAAAAGAGCTACAGATATCATATTACAGTGATAAATATATATCTAATGTTGATAGCAGTACCACTCATAATAGTTAAATCCTAGCAGCAGTCTATATATCCATCAATAGACAAATGGATAAAAGAAAATGTAGTATCTATGTACAATGGAATACTACTTGGCTATAAAGGGTAAACTTGAAATATTTATGGGAAAATGGTTATATCTGAAAATTATAATGTTAGGTGAAATAAATCAGGCATGCAAGCTTAACTACCATACGCTATCTCTCATTTGAGTAATATAAAGTATAAATAAAAAGCAAAATAAAGAATTGATAGAACAAAACAGAGAGATAGATCTGTAACAAATGAGAAGAGGTTCAAGAGACCTAAGGCAAAGGGAGAAGGTGGAAAAGGGGAAGTGAAAAAATTTAATATGTATCATGTACATATACCAAATAAACACAATGAATGTAAACATTATATGTTGTAAACATGAACTGAAAATAATACTAATAGTAATAATAGTCACAAGAATGAGAAAAGTGAAAGAGAATCTAGAGATGGAAAGATGGAGCTGGGTCCAGATGGGAAGGGAAATAAAAATGAATAAAGATGCATTATGTACATGAATTTACTCCCTACGATGGAGGTAAACTTCACACATTACCAACATGCACTTGTAAAATCAAATTTCAAAACGTAAAGCACAGATGTCGTGCTCCATCTTGAGAGACTGAGTAAGATATTCTGGATGGCAGGTCCATGAATCTGCAGTCCCATCAGGTTTCAGGTTAACAACGTGTCACTGGCCCACAATTACACACTGAGACCCCTCAGACCCTGTGTTAAACAGCCTAAAGTTGCTGTGAACAAATACTCATGAAAAGCAACTTAGAGGAGGAAAGGTGTGTTTTGTTCACAGTTTCAGAAGTTTCAGTCTAATAGGATTGGCAGGTTCCATTGCTGTGAGCACGAGGTGAGGCAGAAGACATCCAGAGAAGAAGGATATGGAGCCCAGACATAGCCCCCAGGGTCGTGCCCCTCTGATCCACTCCTTTCCATTGTGTCTTGCCTCCCAATAATGCCATGAAATCATGATCTCAGTAGTGGATCAACCCATTGGATGAGGTGAAAGCCCTCAGAACCCAATCTTTCCCAAAAGCCCATCAGCTGGCAACCAAGCCTTTAGTGTGTGTCTGGGGGAACATTCCAAATGCAAATCATGGCAAATCTTAACAATTCTCTTACTTTTTAAAAAATTAAACTGTCTGAATTGAACCAATTTTGTGTACCCCGCAAACCTCTCTCACAGAATGGACACCATCATGTCTCTGAGCCAAATGATATAACTTGTTAGTTTGCATGTTTATTCAGCAGAGTCCACAGACTGTCCTATATACATCCTTGAAAAGTATTCTTTTATTGTTTTAAAATCCTAGAGTTTGCTAATATCTTAGAGATTAGAAACAAGTCTTTTATTTTTAGAAATCCATCTAAATTTCTGATAAGGAATGAATAAAAATAAATCATTTTGTAAGATAAGATACTGATAAATCCTACCATGTTCCAATTATCAGAGAGGAAATGTATTTTTCTAATTATGATCTACTCTGGCTGTCTAGCACAATTTGGAATGGGAAGTGGAAATGCTATTGTTTACCAAGAAAAAAGGACAATGATCATATGTTAAAACTATGCCTTTTGTATTTTTAACAATCACAAATTGAGCCTTAGTGTTATTTTTTTTAGAACTGCCAAATTCAATTTATGCTTACCTTTACAAGCAACTTTGTGCTTCTCCCTCCTTTTAGATGATGTAAAAATTTCTGAGTCCCCTTTAAAGTAAGAAGGAACACTCTAAAATCAAATATCAGGGAGAAAAAGGAGACCCCTGTGGACTGTGCTGGGCCCTCTGCTTCCTGGAAGGCAGCTGATAAGATGCCCACAGGTGCCACTAGGCACACAGGACTATCGCCTGCCAAGCTGAACAGCCACCACCCTCATATAAGAACCACGGTGGCTTTAAAAGTGATAAGATAGCATTTTGCTGCTTCATTTTATGACCTAATTCAGCCAGTATCCCTTTACAGAGTGTCAGTGGCTGGCCAACTTTAAACAGTCATAAACATTTGATTAGGGAGTAATTTAATTTAATGATTTGTTTAATCGTCAAATCACAAGGAGCTGTTTTCAAAACACTTTGTTGCCATGATGATCCTCTTTTAACCTATAGGATTAATAAGTGATATTGAAATATGGTTGGAAAAAGTTGACAAAGAACTTCTTTCTAAAGGAAAAGTCACCTGGATGGAATATCAGATTTAGACATGGACTGTTCCAGATAACAGACACTTTTAAGTGACCTACCCTTTAAAACAACAAGCATTTTTATGCTGAAAATTTTCCAAAATGTCATACATATTTTTTGCCATCTTAAAGTTACACATTTTAATATCTTTTGATGAATCAAAATTAATCCTTAAAAACAAGTATGGTTCTATGATATAATCTAATAATATCTTCAGAGAACACAGTTGAGATTTGGTGGAATTTTTACTTTTAAAATGCCTTCGACAACACCACATTCATTCTTTCATTGAATTTTTAAAGTACTATACTTTCTCTTTTCACTTAAATATACCTCCCACTGTTAACTTTTCCTTTTCTTTCAGTTTGCTATTAAACTTAGTGTGTGCTAGAAATCTGGGTCACTGAATTTACTAAAAGTGTATATGCAAGGTGAGTCTATCTGCAAATTATGGACCTTAATGTGTATCGAATGTGTGCTATGACTTCTCAAGAAGGTTCATTTTTAATAAATTGCTTCTTATTTGTCTATCATCCTATAAACCTTCCTCTAACTTCTAGTTTATAAAAGCACAAGCACGGTCACATAACAATCATAATTGAGGTTCACTCTTCCAACTCTGCTCTGGCCATGTCTGTTCTGTGCATTGAAGTCTACAGTCTATAAAGTCGAGCATTCACAACAGCAAATGAAATCTAGGTAACTTTTTATTCCAAAGCCTAGGCATTTACCCATCCTTTTATTCTTTATATCCCACAAACTAAACAAGATTAAGAGAAGACATGCTTCAGATGGGAACTGTATACCTCATTCCTTAATGCTTTACAAATGAAAGAAGTTTCTAACTGGGAGGTTTTCAATTTCCTTACTCTCAGAGATTAAAGAAAGGACAGACGTAGAGAAAAAAATACTATTTTACCATCTTAAAAATCATGATTCTCCAAAAATGTTATTTGTTACTATGAGAGAAATATTATTTGTTACTATGAGAGAAGGATCTCATGGAATCTAGCCCTCAAAATCCTCTGGATTATAGCCCAACACACCTTTCTAATCTCCCATTGCTCTCTTCATGCCAAGCTAAATCTGCCCAGATTCCCATATTGCTTTCATTTCTCTGCCTTTAAAGCATTTTAGGTGTCAATAAGTGCTTCTCAGGAGGAAAAGGGCAGGGAGAGGACTGCATGGTCAAGTAAATTTAGGAAATGCTAAATTAGATAGTGTTCAACATGTTTCCTTATTATAGGATTTCTCAGACCATTTTAAAATCCTTATGATCATTTTAATCTCCAAAAAGTAAATAAAGTGTAGAAGCACACTAACCACTCATCCCATGTTTCCTGGAACAGTTCCAATTTATACTTGTTATGGCAGAATTTACAGTGTGTCTTTTAGCTTTTAAAAATGCTTCACATTGTAGTGCAGCATGATTTTTCTACACATAGCAATTTCTAAATCAATTTTACCATCCTTGTCATTCTTTTACAGGAATGCCTAAGTGTTCTATGAGGCACCGATTGAAGATAGGACCTTTGTCTTACTTTGCCAGACAGCAGTGCCCACCCATCCCAAATGGTTAACACTAGGGTGAAGGTTTTTATTATTAT
This sequence comes from Dolichotis patagonum, assembly GCA_004027295.1. Taxonomy (NCBI): domain Eukaryota; kingdom Metazoa; phylum Chordata; class Mammalia; order Rodentia; family Caviidae; genus Dolichotis; species Dolichotis patagonum. The sequence continues at coordinate 25,409 of PVJX010018309.1, forward strand.
TGTCCTCCTCCACAGCTGGAAGTGCTTTCTTCCTCCACTGAAAGTTACAAGATCTGTTCTGTGTCTTTCCCTTGTGGCATGTCGCATTTATTCTATTTGGTTTGGGGTTTCAAGCCTTCCTTTCTCCTCTATGCCATTCATAGTAAATTCTTAGCCGTGTTTCACTCTGTATTTATGCAGAATGCCACACTCAGTAAAATACCTTTGAATTACACTTAATTGTACCTGAAGGCAGCCTTCCCCACTTTCTCCTCTGATAAAAAGGCCCAATCCTCCAAACAGGCCAAAGCAACTTCTCCCACTGCTCTTTCACACCTTCTTGGTAAGCTCACTCTGCCAATTGTCACTCACTTCCCTATCTCTTGCCAGCATCCAAGCATGCTCAAGATTTTCCAATCTTAAACGTGCTTAAATTCTCCTTTGCGTCAGTCTCAACTCTCAGAAGAGTTGACCAGATGGCTGTCTGTACTGGTTCCTCTCCATTCACCTGCCACTCTATTCTAACCTCTGTTCTAACCTCTATTTCTATCCCCATTACTCCACCCACTTGCTTATCAGAGTCACCAACCACCACCTCAAAACAACTGACACTCCTCATTTGGGGTTAGGAGTCTCAGATTCTGAAAAAGTTTGCCTCTATACTGTATACTGTCTTTAAAAAGCTAAACATAGAATGCCCATATAATTCCCCAATTCCACTGATAGGTACAGACCTGGAGGAACCAAAACCAGGGACTTAAACAGATACTCCTAAACCATTGTTCATGATATCATTATTTATGGTGGCCAACACCAATATCCTTTAGTGACTGAATGTATCAATGTAGCATCTACGTAAATAGCATCTGAAGCCTTAAAAAGAAACTAAATTTTCATGCATGCTACAACATGGATGAAAGTTGAGGACATGTTCAGCAACATAAGTCAGACACAAAAAGGTAAGTGTTGAGTGATTCCACTTGCATAAGGCACCTAGAGGAAGCAAATTCATAAAAGACGTAGTAGAACAGTTTACCAGGTACTGGGGAAAGGAAGACCAGGCAGTTATTGTTAGTGGGTAGAGTTTCTACTGGGAATGATGAAAGGTTTCTGGAAATGGCTGATGGTTCTACAACACTGTGAGCATATTTACTGCCACGGAATTGTACAATTACAAATGATTAATATTATGTGTATTCTACCAATTAAAAAGAAAAGAAAGTGTTCAAAGTGTAAAAGTTCCTAAAATAAAAACTTTTTCAGTAAACAGAGAAAAAGAAGCCTTGTAATCCCTTTCTGTCCAACAAGAATCTCCTCCTGTGCGAAACCAGAAGTGCAAATTCCCACCCACAGGCAAGCATTCTGGAAAGAACTTTCCACCTAACTTCACTCTACTGAGTAACTTCCAGTTACTCCACTCTACGGCCTTTTACCTGTATCATCTTTCTGTAAAGTTGTGAGCTAAGTCAGATTTTCCCATAACCTGGGTTACATATGCAGAGGGACTTTATCTACTATAAAATTGCTTTTCACAAGGCATTGTTCTAAATCTTTCACCTATCATCTTCCCTTACCCCAGCATCTTCCTTTACAGAGAAGATAGTGATTTGTAAACAAGTAAGCAAGAGAAGAGCCAGCCAATTGCGAATCAAGGAGAAGGGCCTGAGGGTCGTGCGCGGCACTGGTGGGGAGAGACTTGGCAGTCCACTCTTGTAAGCACATATTAAATCTTATATTGAGCATGACGTCATCAGTGCCCCCAGTTTCCTGCCCACAGTGCATTTTATCTTCAGGTAATATTCTCTGTGGCTGATGAGCAGCCTGCTCCCTACCCCAGGGCCTCTGTAGCAGCTGGGAGCCAAATCAGCAAGGGCACCTTTCAAAGGTAGCATGTTATATGTTAGCATTGGTTGGCAACGTGCCTATTGCCTGACAAGCAAGTGCTTACAATTCCCAAGGCCTCATAATTCTAACTCTCAAACCCCAAATCGAGCATCCTTCTTCCTCAAAATTTGTTTTAAATTTATGATAGGCAAAAGCCCTTCGTGTTTCAAATTATGAATTTTTACTCCCTTTGGTAGCACTTGGGAACTTCTTGTAAAATTCTTGCTCGAAGGGTAAGATACTCGAAATCCCACCTGCGGTGGTTTTTTGCTCTTGTGAATCTGGCAGATTTGAGGGAGGACAGATCCAAGCAACGAGGCTTTTCAGTACACCAGGTTATTAAGGCTTGAACATTAGCTGTAATCCTGGAAAGGGAACGATTCCAAAAATATTAAACACAGTAGAAAGGACGACACTTTGTATCTGAGGCATTCTTTACTCCAAGTCTTTTCTTAGCTTCTCTGAGTTACCTGACGACCCGGGAGAAAGTTCTCATAAGAATTCAGTAACAGAAAGCCTCTTTCTCGCTGCTTTTTCCCCTTTAAAAACATAAAAATTTGCCACCAGAGCTCTTTACTCCCATGGAATTTCTAGGCGATCCCATGAAACTGTGCCTGAATTGTGCCTTCTGCAGAGACACTCCCTCGAGCACACGACGCCGGCCCCGATTTTGTAACTGTTTATGACTGATTTACGGAACTTTTACTTGGCAGGCCCTGCTGTTACTGTTAGCTGGTTACTATGGATCTTTCAACATGCCACTTTGGCATGTTGCATTAAAAATAACCTCCCAAGACTGTACAGAATACATAGAACAACGGAGTCCAGTCACGGCCCTAGGCTCCGGGGACCGCTGCGTGCCTGCGCGTTCACGTGTGCGCTTGGATGAAGCAACCGCGCAGAAAAATTCAAACACCTTCTAAAAGACCTGGAGGCACTGTGCATTTTTAAGCTTCCCCCAAACAGAAATTCTCAGAGATCAAAACAAAACAAAACGAAAAATGTGAACTGAAAGATTAACAAAGCACACATTAGAAGTATTTGCAAAGGCACAAATCCTGACTTGACTCCTAGCTGTAGTACTTACCTACCTCTAGGATCTTGGCAAGTCCCACCATGACTATAGATAGCTATCTCATTATCAAGAGGGAGATAACAATCTCCACCTCAGAGATGCATTCCGAGAAGGAAGGAGAGATTCAGGTACAAGTGTGCAGTTCACACTGTGTTAAGCAAGATAAGCCAATCTCAGAAAGGTAAAAATCACACGCTTTCTCATTGATTGTATTAGAACTCTAAAACTAAATACGAAAACAAAGGAGAAAGGACAGGAAACTATTAGGAAGTCTACTAGTGATGGGGAGGAACAGATTTGGTGAAAGGGAAAGAAGAGCAAGGGAAGCAATTAAGAAATAATCAAATATATTTTGATAATATCAAAATATAATACACACATATACCAATATACCATCACTAATCCCATTATTTTGTTCTATTATCACAAACCAATAAAAGAAACTTTTAAGAAAGTTCTTAGTTCAGTATTCACACATAGAAGGCACTCACTAAGTATTCTCTGAATTCCTTTAATGATGGTTTACTTAATAAGTATATATTCAGTGAGAGACAGTTATGATCATAACTGATAGTCTTCTCTAGATTATATACTTAAAATTATATTTGATTACAGTTTATATTCTCTACAGTGCTATGGTAGATGCTAAATATTTGTTGAATTAAACAGTAAGAGAAAGTCTGTTATAATTTAAGGGATAAGAGTTAGTAAACTGATGACAAAAAAAAATCACGGGCTTAAAGTGCAAACAGAATCCAGAGCCAAGCAAACACTGATGTTCCCTGAAACTAAACAAATATATCAAGCCACACATGAATATATTAGTTATAATGCCAAGTCTGGTTCTCATTGGACTGCTTAGGGAAGAAGGCTTTTATCTCTATCCCACCCCTGGCCTCAGCCCATGATCTGGGCTTGCTCATGACTCCAGGGGAGTGTTGCTGTCCCAAAGGCAGATGCCATAGTCGCCACAAGCCAAGCAGCTCCCTCCTGCCACTCACACATCATTGGCTCTGGTGGCGGCAGCACAAGCAGAAGTCTTGTGCTAAGAAACATAGGTCAGGAGAGTACAGACCTCTCTTCAGCTTCCCCCGCAAGCGCTTTTACACTAGCAGGAGTAAAAGTGCAGTTGTAGAGAAGAAAGAGGTTTTGCTTATTCTACCTCCCATTTGGAAAACTAGAGGCCATTCTAAGTCCAAAAATACTAACAAGACCTGTGATTGTGGACTCTACACTGACAGCAAAGCCAGAATAAAATCATAAATCCAATGGGGGGGTCATGGATGTGTGTACCTGTATGTCTCCTTTTCCAATAGCATCAATGCTTTCCAGGCAAGGCCACCAGAAGCATACCTGTAGTTTCATAAGTTTGTTATGTTACTCATTGCAGTGAAAGATGACATTAACTATAGGGAACCATGGGATATCTAAGTAAGGCGTCAGAAGGAAAGTAATACAGGATTTGTGCTTTCACTTGGTGAAGAACCTCTAGGGCAGTGATGATGAAACTTTTGGAGACCGAGTGCCTAAACTGCAACCCAAAATTCATTATTTACCGCCAAGTGCCAACACTGCCCCTATCTGCACTCATACAAGATGCATGACTGCTGGGGCAATGCTGTGGCAACAATGCCAACAGACAGGGCTTTTTATGCACACTGCAGCACCCACCCCACTGCTTCAGGGAGACTGGATGCCGTCAGAGAATGTGGGCAACTCTCTGAATAGGTACCTCAATATCTCTTAGCTCTAGGAAGAACAGACTAGAACAAGGACAAAACTGTAACTGTTGACGAAGCAACAGTTAACTATGTTAGCTAGAGAGAGGACCATTCAGAAATTTGTAGCTTGGGCAAGATCCCTGTTTTGTCTGGGTTCAGACATGATTACATTATGTTGATCCATCATGGACACAGAATGATCTTGTCGAATGTTATGTGAGATTGTTATGCTCAACAGTGGGAAACTAAGACCTACTTGTAGCAATATCCCAGGCCTTCCTAATCATGCCTAGCTGATGGATGCCAAGGATACCTATCTCTTTCTCATATGTTACTAAGTTGCAGAAGAGAAAAGTGGTTGGCCAAGTGAAAATGTATTTTAATAAGTATTTTACTAAAGTCTCTTCCAGCTTGGCATAACCGCATAATGTTTTAACTAACTGATGATGGTACACAGTCAGTACCGATGAAATAATCAGGTTGAGACACAGGTCCATATATCTAATGCTTTGCTAGAGGGCACCATCTTTGGTAATTCCTTGTAATTTGCTTATTACTAAAAACATGTGACAAAAAATTAAAGCAGATCAAAATATATTGAGTAGCAGACTGTGAATCTTAAAAATCCACAGGCAGTTATGGCCTGAGTGAAATAAGGTGAAATTTAAGAATCTCTATAAAGCACAAAATTTAGATTTGAAAAAAATCAATACACAAGAACAAAATGGGAAGGACTTGCCAAAGAAACAAATGGAGGAGAAAAAGAAACTACTGTTTTAGGAGACTGGCTGTAAGTTTCATCGTAGTCAATTGTTGTATTCAGGGATTGCAAAGGAAACAATTATATTTATACAGGACATATAACTTGTAGTATTATTTATAATGGTTACACAGGGAATCAAATACAAAGAAAGTGCAGGAAATCTGTCCACACACTAAGACCCAAGGAATCCGGCTGAGGGCCTGGATCCCATAGCAATTCTTGCATGAGTCCAGCTAAAGACCTAGAGCCCATGGCAATGACACCCCATGGGTCCAACTGGAGGTCTAGAGCCCACAACAATGACTCATGCAAGTTTGTTTCATGGATCTGTGCTGGGAAGGCCCAAAGGTCGGCGATGGAAGCTAAAAAGTCTATGTCAGTGGGGTGAAGGATCTGTGTTGAGGGTTTGTCACTGGAGCAAAGAAGCAATGCTCAAAATAAGCACAAGGGCTCCCTCCAAAAAGTACCATCCTCAATGATAACGAGGTTCCGAGTGCCTCCTATGATAACAACTGAGTTCATGTCAGGAGCATGACAAGCTCCTCCAGGAGAACCAACAGCTTCAAAAGAACTAGTGGCTCCAAACAACACTGCTCTTCCTCGCCAGGTCTCCTTTTTATGCTGGTAACAATCCTCAGGTGGACTATCTACACACAGCACCATGCCGATTCATTTCAGCTGATGTTTAAGTTGATCATCAGTTTCCCACATCAATGATGGCCACCTTTTTTTTTTTAAGTAATGTAATTTTAGACTATATTAAGGAAACGGACAGTTCTAGGCCTAAAATAAAGCAACAGGAAGCCTCCTTCTCACAGTTGTGGTTATTGCATTTTAAAATATATTTTTACTGACATAAAAATTATACATATTTATGGAGTACATTGTGATAATTTGATACATGTGTAACGACCAAATCAGGATCACCGGCAATCTCCACCCCTTAAACATTTGTTATTTCTATGTGTTGGGAACCTTATGACTCCCTTCTTCTACTTCTTTATAAAACACAAAAAATTGTTGTGAGCTATGATCAACCTACCCTGCTGTAGAACATCCAAAGTGATTCTTCTTATGTAACTACATTTGAATATTCATTATCCAATCCCCTTTGATTCCATCTTTCTCCATCCTTCCTACCTCTAATGACCACTATTCCGCTATTTCTATGAAATTAATTTTTTTAGCTTCCACATATGAGTGAGATCATGCAGTATTTGTCTTTTGGTGTCTGGCTTATTTCACTTAACATAATGTAAGCATCACATTTTTGAAGGATATAAATGCCTCAGTCAGAGAAAATGAATAATAGTCTCCTTCACCTAGAAACTTGACATGGGTCATGCCCAAACAAAAACAAAATCGTGGAAGAGGTGATTGATGAAACAGTACACATTTACCCTGGAGCACAGGAGATCCAGGGGAAATAAGAAAAGGGTCAGGATATTTTAAGTACTGTCACATGGAAGACAAATTAATAGACACTTTGTGTGTAGTATGAGGACTTACGATCATTTAAAAAGTGGCAGATTTTGATTTTAAAACATTCACACTGACATTAGAAATCATCTTTTAGTTGAGAAAGCAAATTCACAGAGGGTAGAATTTCACAAGCACAAGAGTCATTGGTAAGGATACTGTGGGAGGAATTCAGGCATAGGAGACTGAATTTCTAACTTCTTAATTAGAACTTTTACAACTCACATACCTATACTACGATTTTGGTTTAATACCACTCAGAATATTTTTAACAGTCTGTATCTGCTTTGACACATTTCCAGAAGTTACATTTTTCTAGATGTATCCCTTTCAAAAATTTGTAGAAAAAACTTAAAGAATTATCAATCTGAAAAGTTGTTCTCAAATAACTCAGTGGTTTTGTAATTTGCTAATTGATTTATCTCTATTCCATCTGTCTACTTATACCTACTTACAGCTTAAGTTATTTGTTTTAGATCTGGATATTAAATTTTCTATGTGTTAAATTCTATTTGTCATTTTGGTAGCTACACTAGTCTATGTCACCTTATTTTTTAAATTTTTTTTATTATTTTGAAGGTAGTGAAATACAACAGAACAAGACAGAACAAAGCCAACTGAGACAGTGCAGTGAAATTGGTACCAAACATCACAACAGGTTACCAGGATAAAAGTAATAGGTGCCATAGTATATCTTGTTACCTTCGCAATAGTTGTTCTTTCAATCAAGTATGGCAAAATCAAACCAAATACAGAACGTGATAGAACTTATCAAAACAGAATATTGAATAAAGCAATACCATTAATCAGAACAAAGCAAAACAGTGATAATAATATTTGCCTTCAAAGAGATGGTAGAAGGAAATCCCCCCTATTTACTATATTACATATGGTCAACCTCCCAAGAGATGCTCAGACAAGAGATGCCCCCATTTGCTAATGGGAGTGGGGGTGGGGGATGGGATGTTTGATTCTCAGCCCTTGAGCCAGTAGACTCAGTCTGCTTACCAGGGAGGCGAGCCAGTTGCTTGGTTTCCCAGAGCCCTGAATTCCAACATGACCTGGATCTCAGGAGACGCTGGCTCAGGAATGACAACTTTTTTTGTTGGTACATTTGAGATATACATAATGATAATACCCATCATAGGGAATTTGCACCTGCACATGATATATCTTGCTTCTTCTTCTTTTTTTTTTTTTTTTGCATTCTCCTCCCCTTCTTTCAACAACCTCTCTTGCCCTACTTATTTACAAAAACAAAGCAACAAAGCTTTGTTTCCATTTTTTCCCTTCTATTTGGGGGGGGTCCTTCTTTCCTCCCCACCTTGTTACCCTTCTCATTTGAACATTTTCGTCTTATTTCCCAATATCTATTATACATTTTGGTCCTTATTTATACTATCAGTTTCTCACACCAGAAAAAATGCAGTATGTAAATATGCATCCAATTTATTTCACTTATGAGTATGGTCTCAAGGTACCATTTAGCTAGTAAAGTAAGTCTCAAGCTTATTTTTCTTTTTGGCAGATTAGTACACCATTGTATTTTTTAAATACAATGTGTACAGCTATGCTGCTGAATTTGGTTATTAAATATACAAGTCTTTTGTGGAGTTTTTGGGGTCCTCTATGTAGAGGATCATGTCATCTCTGAATAGTGATAGCTTAACTTCTTCCTTTCTTATCCTTACCCCTTTTATTTCTTTCTCTTGTCTAACTGCTCTGGCTAATGTTTCTAGAACTATTCAATAAGAGTGGTGGCAGTGGACATCTTTATCTCATTCCTGATGTTAGGGTGAATGCTTTCAGTTTTTGTCCATTTAGTACAATGTTGGCTTTGGTTTGTCACAGATAGCTTTTATCACAATGAGATAAAGACTTCTCTTCCAGTTTTCTGTAGGGTTTTTATCATGAATGGGTGCTGGACTCTGTCAAATGCTTTTTCTGCATATATTGAGATCATATGGTTTTTATCCTTGGCTCTGTTAACATGGTGTATTACATTTATTGATTTACATATATTAAACCATCTCTGCATCCCTGGGATGAATCCTACTTGGTCATGGTGTATAATTTTCTTGATGATTTGCTGCATTCTGCTTACTAATATCTTATCGAGGATTTTTGCATCTATGTTCATTAAGGAGATTGGTCTGCAGTTCTCTTTTTTGGTCAGATCCTTCTCTGGTTTTGGCATCAGGGTAATGCTCACTTCCAGGAATGAGTTTGAAAGTACACCTACCCTTTCAATTTCATTAAAGAGTTTTGGGAGTAGTGGCAGTAGGTCCTCTCTAAATTTCTCATAGAATTCAACAGTGAATCTGTTAGGGCCTGAGCTTTGCTCTGTTTGTAGGTTTTTAATTACAGCTTCAATTTTGGTGGCTGATATTGGTTTATTTAGAATTTTTTATCATCTTGATTCAGCTGTGGTAATTCATATGTGTCAAGAAATCCATCTCTTCTGCGTTTTCCATCTTAGAATACAGATTCTTGAAGCAGGTATTAATGATCTGTATTTCTGTAGGATCCATTTTACCCTTTTCATTCCTAATTGCATAGATTTGAGTCTTTTCTTTCTTTTTTTTGATAAAAAGGGTTTGTCTACCTTATTTAATATTTTAAAGAACCATCTCTTCAATTTGTTAACTCTTTGTATTCTTAGTCTCCATTGCATTAATTTTTACTCTGATCTTTATGATTTCCTCCCTCCTATGTGCTTTGGACTTCACTTGCTCTTATTTTTCTAGAAGCTTCAGGTTCAACATTAAGCTGTTTATTTGAGCTCACTCTGTGTTTTGGATATGAGAATTTAGCACTATGAATTTCCCTTGTAGAACTGTTTTCATTTCATTCTATATGATGTTCTGGTATGTTGTATTGGCATTATCATTTAGTTGTAGAAATGGTCTAATTTCTTCTTTACTTTCATCTGTGACCATTGGTTGTTTGGGAGGATATTATGCAGTTCTTGTGGTTTCCTTTCTATTGATATACAATTTCATTGCACTGTCATTTCATAGTATGCATGGGATAATTTCCATTCCTTTCAATTTACTTAATCATGTTCTAGTATGTGGTCCATTTTGGAGAAAGTTCCATGTGCTGCTGAGAAGAATATCTATTGTGATATTCTGTTGTGAAGTGAAATACTCTGTAGACATCTACTGAGTTCATTTATTCAAAAGTTTGGTTCAATTCTGATATTTCTTTATTGATTTTTTTGTCTAGTTGATCTATTTGTAACAGTGAGGTATTACAGTCCTCCATTATAATTGTATTAGTACTTATTTTGATTTTTCATCTCCATTAATATTTGTTTGTATATTTGGGTATGCTGGTATTTGGTGCATATATATTTATGATTGTTCTCTCTTCCTTCTGTCTCTTTTGATCAATTTTGACTTGAATTTCACTTTATCTGCAAATAGAATTGCTACCTCTGCTTTTTTCCAGGCACCTATCACATGAAGTATTGTTTTCCATCCTTTGATTTTCAGTCTATGAATTCCTTTTTCAGTTATATGTGTTTCTTCTATACAGCATATTGTTGGAGCTTGCTTCTTGATTCATTCTGTCATTCTGTTTATTTTGGTTATTGAAATGAGACCATTAGCACTGACAATATAACTGATATATATTGATTTATACTTGTCATGTTATTTTCCTGTTGTTGGTTCCCTTTTCTCTCCCTCCTAATTAATTGCCTTGCCTGGTGGATTTATTCTGTTAGAGTTCATGGAGTTGTAGTCCTTATTATCTCTTTCTAGAATATCCTTCAGAACCTTTTGGAGTGCTGGCTTGATGTTCATGAATTTCCTCAGGTGTTCTTTGTCATGAAAGTATCTTATTTCCCTATCAATTTTGAAAGACAGTTTTGATGAGTACATCAGTCTGGGTTGGAGCTTGTTTTCTTTTAAGGCTGGAAACATTTCACTCCAAGATCTCCTTAACTTAAGGGTTTATGTTAAAGAGTATTGTGTAATTTTGATGTACTTTCCTTTACTGATAATTTTTTTTATTATAACATGTTTTAATATTCTATTCTTGTGTTGAATTTCTGTGATCTTGATGTTATATGTGTTGGTGTAGCTTTTCCTGATCATGGCTAATTGGAGTTCCATATACCTCACCTTGTGTATATTGAATTCTTTTTCCCTGACTGAGAAGTTTTCTGACATTACTTCTGTAACCAGATTCTTTATAACATTTGTGTTATCTCCTGCTTTTTCTTTTTTTTATGTTTTTTTTATAATTTTATTTAAAGAGGAAAAAACAAAACAAAATAAAACAGAAAAAAGGGTAGCAACCATACAGTATTCCAAGGAAAAAAGGAAAAGTACAACAATAAAACCTAAGAATTTATTACTTGACTAATTACATACTGACTTCTTGGAAATAGTTGTTCAAATTACAAAGTTAAAACATGTAAAGTAGACATTCAAACAGTGAGACTGTTAACAGTTCTGCTCCACGATCTGACAAAAACAACAATATGGTCATCCATCTTACCCACTCAAATATACATGCAATTATATCAATAGGGTAAAATTAAACACAA
>PVJX010018310.1:0-36766 GCA_004027295.1 Dolichotis patagonum
GAAACAAAATTCAATTGTATTCTGTATGCAAGAAACACATTTAACACCAAAAGAAACTCATAGAGTAAAAATGAAAGGATGAGAAACAATATTCCATGCACCAAGAATTATCACAAAAGTAAGTGTAGATATCGTATATGCAGACAAAGTAGCCTTCAAGCCAAAACCAATTTTTTTAAAAAATCATTATATACTAAATAAGGGAAAAGAAAACAGTCTAACAGGAAGAGGTAAAATTATTAGCATGTATGCAGTAAACAACTGTGTACCCATTTTCATAAAACAAGTACAGTAGGGCATAAAAGATCAGAAAAGCACAAAAATCTCAATACCCTCACTCATAAAAATAAATCAACTAGACAAAATATCAACAATGAAGTGTCAGAGTTGAACAAAACATTTGAACAAATGAACTTAATAAAGATCTACAACAACAGGATATACATTTTTTTCTGTATCACATAGAACTTTCTCAAAAATAAGCTACACACTGACCATAAGCTAGCATTAAGTAAATGAAAAATAATCAAAAGCATATTATCAGACCACAGCACAATGAAGTTAAGAAATCAACAACAAAATGCAAAAATTATACAAATAAAAAGAAACTAAACTGTACACTCTTAACTAAACAATGAGTACCAGAATAAATGAAGGAAGAAATGAGAAAGTTCCTAGAGCTAAATGATAATATCAGTACAATATATCAGAATTTATAGGACATAAACAAAGCAATTCTAAGCCGTAAATTCATAGCTGTGAGTGCCCACATAGCCCAAATTAATAACTTAATGATGCACCTCAAGGTCCTAGTAAAGCAATAACAATCCAAATCCACAGCTAGTACAAGGAAAGAAATTATAAAGATCAAAGCACAAATCAATGAAACTGAGACCAAAAAGTGGAAAGAATTAATCATTTTAGGAGTTGGCTCTTCAAAAACAAGAGACATCATGGTAGCCACTGCTGATTTCCTAGTGTCTGGTCTTCAAAGCCCTTGCGGCTCTCACTGTTGTGTTTTGATTGCTTTTATACTATTTTGATTTGTATTAACTTATTGTGTGCAAAGATATGGACAACTATTTTGAAGAAAGCAAGAGACATTTTGGTAGCCTCTGTTGATTTCTTGCTGTCTTTTTCTGAAATCCTGTTATTTGCATTGTTTTACTCTGCTCTGATTTGTTCAGTTTTGTTTTGTTTTTCTTTGCTTTGTTTTATTCTCTTTAAAATAAAAAGTTGTTTCTTCAATAAAATGGACAAACCCTCAACTAATTTAACAAACAAAGAAAGAAAAGACTGAAATCAATGCGATTATAAATGAAAAAGATCAAATCAAAATGGATGCTGCCAAAATCAAAAATATTTTTACCTACTTTACAAAACTTTATACGGATAAATTGCAGAATTTGGAAGGAATGGAGAGATTCCTAGGACATATGAATTACCAAAATTGAATCCACAAGGTTTGAATATCCCAGATAACCCCAAAACAACCAATGAAAATGAAACTGTAATAAATAACCTATCAAATAAGAAAGGTCCAGAACAGTACAATTTCACTTCTGAGTTACCCAAAAACTTCAACAAAGTTTTAACATAAATACTTCTAAAATTTTCAATGAAATTAAAAGGAAAAGAGTACTCCCAAAATCTTGAATGCTACCATTACTTTGACTCTGAAACGAGACAAAGATCCAACTAAAAAAAAGAGAACTCTAGATGGATTTATTTAATTTAGGTTGATACAAAAATCCTCACCAAGACACTAGTAAACAGAATGCAATAATTCATCAAAAAATAATACATCTTGACCAAGGAGGCTTAATCCCAGAGAAAGAAGAATGGTTTGGCACATGGAAATCAATAAATATAATGTACCACATAATCAGAAGCAAGGACAAAACTCACATGATCATCTCAATAAATTCAGAAAAGGCCTTAGACAAATGTAACATTTTTTTCATGATAAAAAACACTGAAGAAAATAGAAGGACATTATCTCTATTTGATAAAAGCCATTTATGCAAAATTTACTGAAAACATCATATTAGAAACAAACTGAAAATCTTTCCTCTAAAATCAAGATCAAGACCAGAATGTCCACTGTCACCACTCCTGCTCAACATAATATGCAAAGTATTAGCAAGAGCAATTAGGGGGAAAAGAGGGATATAGATAGGAAAGAAAGAAAGTATCATTACTTACAGATGACACGATGCTTTTCATAGAACCCCCCCAAAAAATCCACCAAAAGCTCCTAGAATTAAAAAGCAAATTCAGTAATAAAACAATACAAAATCAAAATGAAACATCAATAGCTTTCCTGTACATGAATAATAAACACACTGAGAAAGAAACTAAGAACAATTACCATTCACCATATCCACAAGAAAACTTAGTACCTAGGAATTAACCTAAGCAAGGAAGTGAAAGACCTGTACAGTGATAACTGCAGTATAGGCTGAAAATGGAAATCGAATAGGATATCAGAAAATGCTTGAAAGATATCCTCGTTCCTGGATAGACAGAACCAATGTAGTCAAAATGACCATGCTGCTAAAAACTTGATATACAGGTTGACTGCAATGCCAATCAAAATTCCAATAAGATTTTTCACAGAACTGAAAAAAACATACCTAAAATTTGTACAAAACCAGAAGAGTCCCAGAAGATCCAAAACAACTCTAAGTGAAAGGAGAAAAGCAGGAGGCATCACAATCCCAAATATCAATTTATATTACAAAAGTACTGTGATAAAAACAGTATAATACTGGCACAAAAACAGATGTGGGGATCAACTGAACATAGTCAAGGAAAGAGAAACAACATCAAGTGAATTTAACTATTTGATCTTTGACAAAGGGGCCAAAACAACAGAGGAAAGATAGACTCATTAATAAATGGTGTTGGGCTGGGGATTTAGCTCAGTGGCTCAAGTGCTTGTCTGGTAAGCACAAGGTCATGAGTTTGATTGCCAGCACAAAAAAAAAAAACAAGGAAGGAAGGAAGAGACAACTTTAACAAGTGATGTTGAGGAAACTGGTTGTCCACATGCAAAAGTTAGAATCCAGACCCATATCTTTCATCATGCACTAAACTAAAATCAAAATGGTTCAAAAATCTAACTGTTAGACCAGAAACACTTAACCTGCTGGAAAATAAAATAAATCTCTTGAAATCACAGGCACAACATAAGTACACTCAAAGACTTTTTTTTTTGATCAGGGGATGAGTATCTGGAATTGAACTTGACTTCGTGCTTGCTAGGCAGTCACTGTGTCACTGAGCCATATACCTGACCCTAGACTTTCTTAACAGAACCCCATATCTACAGGGAACAGTTTCAAGAATCAACAAGTGGGTTTATATCAAATTAAAAATATTCTACACCACAACGAACGGGGTGAAAAGAATCTATAGAATGGGGAAAAAGAACACTTGCCGGTGATTCCTCAGGCAGAAGACTCATCGCTAGATCATACAAAGAACTCAAAAAACTAGATCCCTCAAAATAAAAGACCAAACCAAAAAATGGGCAAGTGAAATGAAGAGACCCTTCACTGAAAAGGAAGTACTAATGGCCAATAAATGCATGAAGAAATGCTCCACATTCCTGGGCATCAGAGAAATGCAAATTAAAACAACACTGAGATTTCATCTTACCTCAGAAAGATTGTTGGTTATCAATAAATCAAATATTAAGGCTGTAGGAAAAAGAGGGCTTCTCTACTGTTGGTGACACATATTTACAGCGCACAACTTATAACAGCTAAATCATGGATCTGGCCTGTAAGGTCATCAACAAATGGATGGATTTTAAAAATGTGATATTTACACACAATATTATTGTTCTCTAAAAAAGATAAATGAGTCCTTTTAGAAAAGTGGATATACTTTGAGAAAATAATCTTAAGTTAAATAAATAAGATACACAAGCTTAAATATCACATGATTTCTCTTATATGAGAAACAAAATAACAATGAAGGGCAAAATAAAAGGTAGGTAACAGGAAGTAGGGAGATTCTTTTCTTTCCAAGGGGACCAAGAAATGGAAGGAATGGGAAGGAGGTAAGAGATGGGGTAAGAAAAGGGAATTGCGATGTGCCATATGCCACCCTCACACAATGACCGTAAACGTTATATACTGCAAACATCTACAAAAAGAGTAAAAAGCAACAGAATCAGATGGTTGAAGAGGGGAGGAAAGAGAAGGGGATGACAGAAGAAAATAAGATGTGTTATATACATGCACCAATTTGCCACAAGGATTGAAAAGGACTGAAATTAAAGAAAGTTAGTGTGTGACTTTTGTGTGATACTAAACTGCAATAAGACTGATTGAGATCCCACAAATTTTCAAGAGAAGGCGAGAAAACACTGTCACCATAAATGAGAATTTAAGTAGTATCAAACTACAACTAACCTTCAGTGTCTCTTGAATTAGTATGAGAAAAAAATACTATCTGCAAAACTACTAAGCAACAAGTGTCAGTAACTTATTATGGAGAAGCACAGATGAATTGGGAGACAGAAACAAGAAGCCAGAGGATGAAGTCAGAACTCTGAAGAATTAACTCTGCACAGTGAGACTGAGCCCTGGTCAAGGGAACAGTAGCACGTGGAACTTCCTTACCGGGGATTAGCATGTGCTAACTGCCCCCAAACTCCTTCTCTGATCATGAGTCATCCTGTGTCTATCCCATCATGGATTGATGGGGTCTTTGAATTATTAGTATTCAAGGAAAGAGGAAGAGTTTTCCAGAGAACTGTATTTGGGTCTTTGATTTATTAATGTGATCATGAACTCTGAGCAATAATGCAAAGCAGTTGGAATATATGTAGGAGGAGGGAACGGAGTTGTTTCACATTGCAGGAATGTGAAATCTGGTGGTCAGAGAAAAGAATGTGGCAGATTCTATTTTCCAAAAATGTTGGAACAATATCTCTAAGTCTATGTGCACTGCTTCCAGTGTAAACGTGGCTGTGCAACAGTAGTGCATGACCTGGTTTATTCTTCAATGTAATTATGTGCAGAATATTATTTCTTAATGTAAGGGACAAACAACCCTGAGTGAGACCTGAACTTGGAACAGAAGTTTGAACTAAAACTCCTTGGCTTGCAATGAAATTCATTGCCATCACTAAGCTTTAAGCATGACAGCTTGCATGTCATTTCAGTTGGAGAATCTTTCCTTTTACTTGTTTGGACTCCTTGTATACATTTAATGAAAAATAACTACACTGTTTTAAAAACCAAAGCTTTTCTGACCTATATTCTTTCTCTCAACTGTAAAATTATCGAATTCCTCTGTTTTGTCACATAGATAAGCCACATATTCCAATGACTTTTAGAAATGATGCTTTGTCCTCTTAACTTATTAAAAGAGGTTTAAAAATCAACCCATTACCTGAGAGAAAAAAACTTGAGTAAATAAATGAGTAATCCAAAGGTATTCTTTGATTTCACTGGAGACAGTGAAATGCCATGAAAAGCCTTTCATTTTGGAGTGTTTACAAGTAAAAGGATTATATTATAACATTTAAAAAGTGATATTTATTTCTATAAAATATTAGATTTTATTGAATTATTTTAAATTGGTTTTTGGATTGACAGTTCACTAGAATATGTAAACTCCCATGGAATTGGCTATAGACAGCAAAGTCAAATGATAAAAGGTGTTTTCAGAGTTGAGGAATACTTGTCATCAAAATGTAAAAGATGTTAATGGTCCTGTAGGAATGGCTGACTGATGGTCAAAACAGCAAAGAGCAACAATTTTTATTTGAACCCGGTCTATGAGAGTCTCTCATTCTTTATTATTTTTAGTGTTTTGTGTTGGCTATTTACTGTTCATACTTGCACTACAATGAATAAAGCAAATTTTCTAGATAAAAAGATTTGGGACCTCTTGCACCATTTCCATTCTCTGGCTGTGGGAAAAACCCATCCATGATATAAGGAATAGCCGGAAACAGAAAATTCTTATAATTTGGAGTATAAGTCTATAGGAATGCAGTCTTTGTTTTACTTTGTTTTTGCTGTTTTAACATTGATGCTAAAACAATACTCAATGAATAGTAGGCATCTAAGGCATATTTCTTAAAAAGCAATAACTGAGTTTATTTAGCACTATGTACCAGATGAGGCTCTAAATGATACCCACATGCACACACACACACACACACACACACAGAAAGAAAAACACACACTCTAACATTACAAAATAACTTCACTAGTATTTAGTATTGCTATCCTTATTTTTTATTATTTTTGCAGATGAAGAGACGTGAAGATTAAATAATTTACCATAGCCACACAGCTAGAAAACAAAACAGGTATTCTTATAGTGGAGGTAATGCGTCCTAGAGCATTAACAATGTTATTTCTCTAGGACGTTTAATTTAGTGTGTCACCTTCACTGGATTAAGGGATGTTCAGAGAGTTGGTAAAACATTATTTTTTAGTGTATTTGCTAGGTTGTTTCTGCTAACGATCAGTATTGAAATTGGTAGACTGAGATTCCCCTATGCATGTG
Source organism: Dolichotis patagonum (assembly GCA_004027295.1). Lineage (NCBI taxonomy): Eukaryota > Metazoa > Chordata > Mammalia > Rodentia > Caviidae > Dolichotis > Dolichotis patagonum. The sequence goes on from PVJX010018310.1 coordinate 6,538, forward strand.
TACAGGCATCATCCAATCCACTGCAATTCCAAAGGAACACAAAAAGGGCAGAGGGGTGAATGCACTGTGGTGTGCAGGGACATCCATCTTTCTGTCCGCAGACAGCAGAGCTCATGGTAGTGAGGCCTTTGACGAGGCCTGAGTTACAGGGCTAGCTTTACTAGGAAGAGTCCTGGCAAATGCAGAGTCTAAGAGTAGAAGCAAAGTTTTGGATCATTAAATGGGATCCCCAACAGTCTGGTTCATGGTCTCTTAGGAACTGGCTGCACAGCAGGTAGTGAGCAGTCCACAAGTGAAGCTTCCTCTGTATTTAGAGCCACTTCCTGTCACTGGCATCATCACCTGATCTCTGCCTCCGGTCAGGTCAGCGGGGCATTAGATGCTCATAGGAGGGCAAACCCTACTGTGAACTGCCCAGGTGAGAGGTCAGGGTGTGTGCTGCTTAGGAGAACCTAATACCTAATGATCTGAGGTAGAGCTGAGGTAGTGATGCTAAAGCTGGCAGACATCATTATTCTATATCACTGGCACATACTAATAAAAACAAAAAAGAAACTTAACAAGACACTTGGACTGTGGAAACATTGTCTTCTACAAAACCAGTCCTTGATACTAACATGGTTAAGCAGTGTTGTTATAAAACATATCCTGCTGAAAAGGGATTATAATAGGCTGATAAACAGAGGAGAATAATAAATAAAAATAAAGAAGCATTGGACTTCACGCTGGTAAAAAACATCATCCACACTAGCACAAGACTTTTAACATACATAGGACTCAATATTATCGAAGCATTTATTGAGGAAAAAAATACCATGAGGCAACTTTATATCAGAAGTAGGCCATGTGCAAACTTATGGGCAGGGTATTTCCAAAGAAAACTTTTAAGCAGACGATATTTGATATTTTTTTTCCTTTCACCTGTTAGACTTTTCACTTGGAGAAGATGTTTATCTATCTGTTAGCCCCCCTTATTCAGCTCCCAACATAATCACAAAATCCACCTGCAATTTCTGGTGACTTAAATTACATAATTACATTTAATTTGCTTAGGGATTTTTAAATTAAAAAGTAAAAGCAAACAAGAATCAGGAAGCTAAAGAATCTGGAAGCATTTCTGACAGTGTAACATTATTGTTGGGGCATATTCTAGAGATTTAGGGCCTTTCAAAATTTCATAGCACATCTTACAGCTACTTACATATTGTCTCTATTTTCAGAGAAGCCATTCCTTTATAGTTCACAAGAAATCAATGATCAGTCATTTTAAAAATTATTTTTTGTGAGGACAATATACAATATGAAGCTTAGTCTATTTTAACTTTCTGCTCACAGAAACAAGAATTTATTATTGGTCTTCAAATATCATGTCCTATCTGAAGCATGACCAAAATATAACTCCTTGCAAATTAAATTAGGCCACTTTAGAATGGCTACACAGTGCCCTTTCCAAATACCAACACAGAGAATGGCTGTTTATGTAAAAGCTAGGATTCCTTCTGGCATTTCCAGTAGATCTCTAGAGAGTAAAAAAAATACAATAAATAAATAACAATTTCTAATCTCGAAATAGCCATTGCTGCACAGCACTCAGGGGTCCCAAGTGAAATAAAAGTAATATATGGACCTAAAGAAAGCCTCAATAATAGGGAGTGGAGAGAAAAGAAAATACTATATTTAGTTCTACTCTAAAACATAGTATGCTATTTTTTTAAATGCCATAAACAGTAGACATGAAGGCAGCACTTTCCCTCCTTGCAATAAATAAACTTATGGTAAGTTAAGTTCCTTTACTTCTAAAATTGACTATTTGGCCCTTCTGAATGGAATCTATAATATTCCAGTTTTATTCTTAACTGCTGTCATTTACTTCACAAAGAATGTTATTTAAGTTAATGCTTGATTTCTGTATGTCTTTCTAAAGGCAGAATAAGACAGAAAAACACTTCTAAATTAAACTACAATATATTGCCCTGCAATAGGTGCTTTCATTAGAAAATCTCAAATTCTTCACCAATCATAATTAAGTAAAAATACCAAATGCACTCTGAGAGGTTTTACTGGATATTTCTATTGGGTATTTGTGGTTGCTACCCTTTGGTAGAAGGAAATTAAACAGCTGTCAGAGGCTACACTATGACTCAGGTGGAAGAAATGTTAAAAATCTAAAATTCTTGGATCTTCATCCATAATAAATCACAAAACAAAATGCAACAATCATGGGACAGAAAAGCTTCAGGGAATGTGTGCAGAAGTAGTAGAAACAGACATAAAAAGTAGTCACTGAAGACCATGCTGTTGCTCTTTATGCATGGAGCCAAGGTGCCGTATTTCATGAAATAGGCTAAGAAATTAAGAGTTTATGTTTGTCAACTGGATAATCATTTCCATTCTCACCATGTCACGGTTTTATGCAACTGAGAGAGAGGGAAACATAAAAGTTCATGGTACAGGCTATTTAGGGAAAGTATTTGTGTTGCGTATCGTACATGTACAGTTGTGGTTATGAATTTTATGCCATAGTCTCTAGCATGCAAGAGACATCACATTTATTTATTTTCTGTAATTCAAATGGTATCAAATAAAAGCTTCTTTCCTGCTGTGCTGGGGGAGAGGAAAATTCATTCTCAAGAATTATCTGGTGAATTAGTCCCTTCTCAAGGTTGCCCAGAAACCAAGGAGCCTTTGGTGGTATTCAACAAAAGGAAGAGAGTCTTCAATTTTTAGTGATTATAAGAAGCACTAATATCTCATTGTCTGGGCCAAGCTGGGTCCTAGAGAGCCAACAGCATGATGTGTTGTGCCTGATGGACACACCCTCATGAGATTGGGACCTGGGACTACCTAGAATTAGTCTTTCTCTGAGCTCCTGCAGGATTGCGGCAGAAAAAGAGAATCCTTCACAATCTCCTTTCCAGCCCATGTCCAACACACTCTTTCTAGAATAAAAGGTCCACCTCTCCCTTACATCTTAAAAAAAGGATGAATTTTTATGAGTATCTTCTATTTTCCGCAAAGCAGGAAAATCTGAATTTCTGGCCTCTCCTGTAAGCTGAAGGTATGAAGAGAAACTGGACAGAATAGTCTAGGCAGGAAAGAGAAATCTGTAATCATTGAATTTTGCCAATAACTATAAATGATTCACCTGACTTCTAAACACACATAGTGTGTACATAACCCTGAAAATTTTATTTTGGGGTGTATATTATGCAAATTAACTACATTCCACAAGACTGTCTCACTTTGCTCAAATATAGGAAGAGTGTCACATCATTCTTATCAGCTGTGTTACTAGTGAACCACTAACAAAGCTTTCACTGTTTTTCAATCCTCTGCACACAAGGATCCATCTGATAGCACCTCCTTTTAATTGTCTTCAAGACATAACACATTTAGTTACTGTATACTTTGGACAGTTTCACCAATAAGCATTTGTACAATATTTTTTGAACAAATGAATAACACACTATGCCTTAATCACAGCATTCCAGTGTAACATTAAAGAGTGAAGGAGAGATTGGCCAGCCCAGATGGAAGGATAGAGTCGTGACATTCCTCCAGGATGATTACAAGCTGACTTCAAGGTCTTGAAGTCCAGAAATTTGAAGAGCAAAGTGCTTGAACGGCATTCTAATATTTATACAAAATCTTTTCTGCTTTGTTTTCTCATCAGCAAAAGGAAGACAGAAGTATTATTGTGAGGACTTATTGTGTTAATACACATAAAGTACAATCAGCCCATCAAATCCACAAGTTTCACATGTGCAGACTCAGCATAATTTAGATGGAAAATATTTCTTTAAAAATTGCATTGTTGCTGAACACATACTGACTTGTCTTTCTTGTCATTATTCCTAAACTAATTGTCCCCAACCCTTTTGTTACCAGGAACAGTTTTCATGAAAGACATTTTTTTTCACAGGCTGGAAGTAGGGGTGATTTGGGCATGATTCAATGAATTAGGTTTACTGTGCACTTTATTTCTATTTATTTTCACATTGGAACATCTATATCTATATCGATATAGATCTAACCATCATGGAGAAGCAGTGGAATCTCTCAGTGTGGTTCCACATGCAGGTGATGGGAGACAGTCACAGTTGAAGCATGCTGCTTTATGTCAGGTCCATAATCGCATTTTGGCTGTCATCACTACAGAAAATTCTGTTTCCCAAACATAAGGTGTTGCAAATGGAAAAAGTATTTTCAGTGTTTTTGTAGCAGTCTCAGAATATTCCACCTTGGCCTGAATCTAGAATGTATGGCATCTGAAGTTATTTCAAACATGCCTTAAGGCACTGACACATGCCATGTTAGGCAGTTGATCATCCAGCACAGTTAACCGTCACTCCTGGGCTTATTCCCAATGGGTCTTGGATCCATTTCTTCACAGTTTAAGGCTCATTGTAGTTGGAAAGTAAGGCTCAAATTCTTTTTAAAGCTGATATAGGTGAAAACACACCAGCTGAGAGAAAGCAGGTGCTGACTGCATCTCTTTCAAAATCTCTGCCAATGTGTAAAACCTGTCAAAAATACCATTGTCCACTCATCTCCCCATAATTCCCATTTGGGTTTCAATGGGAATGCATCCACTTTATCTGCCAACTTGCACTCAAGTTTTCTTCCTCACTTCAAGTGACAGATTGAGTTCACTGAATAGGTTAAATAGGTTACATGAGTGAGCAAGTTTTGCAACTTGTATTGTATTACTGAAATGTGCTGCCAGTGACAGTCTTAAAAGAAATCTTAGGAGTAGCTCTCGTCTGCCCGTGATCTACCATTAGAGAGCCATCCCACTTATGTGTATAAAAGTTGTGTGCTTTGTGTTCATCTCCTCACAGCGCTGTGTGGACACAAGTTTAGGGCATGTCATTCAGTGTGGTTGATAATTTAACCACATCTTCAAAACGTTGTTAAATTCAGGTATCATTTTGGGTTAGTCAGCATTTCCCTGTGAGTGACACAATATATGTATGCCAATACTAAATGACCCATTCAGTTTTCCTAATATGAAATCAAAGACTTGAATAATTCTGAAGCTATAATAATTATGTGGTTTGGCAACAAAAGGGCACATAACATATTCTCACTTATATTTTCCTTAAAATTATATTGCACAGAAGCAAGCATTGTTGCCTTGCCAACATTGGTAGACTTGTGTCTTCACGAATTTTCTTCCTGCTGAAACAAAATACCCAAATACTCAAAGTTAAAGGAGGAAACATTTATTTGGCTCACAATTCATAGAGATTTCAGTCTTTAGTTGGCTGGTTCCAAGGCAGGGTGACATGGCAGAGAGGCATCACAGAGGATAAATCATCCATGGCAAAGCAGAACAGGCAGAAAGTAGCAAGCAGCATTCAGGCAACAAACAAGTAGCAATAGTGCATTCTTTCTTCCCCCTTTATCTCCTATCTACACTACCTGTCCTTAAGGCAGGTGTCTGTCATATTCAGAACTATGCCAAACCATTCTGTGGGCTAACTTAATAATAACACATTCTTAATCCCAACAGCACACACTCTAGACACACTCATCTCTGAAAATCCCCCCTATGACCACATGAGGTTTGGGGGGTACATCTAGATACAAGTCACAACAATTGCTCTACCGGATTATGTACCACAATGAGTCATTAATACTAACAATTGTGCCCCAGTATCCTATTTCATCCATTTGTCTAGTTATGGTGCTAGCCAAAGGAGGGATGTATGAGACCTTTTGAACTTCAGCCTTCCTTAAAAGATAGAAACAAACGTCCTTAGCAGCAGGCAGGACCATCTCTTCACCATTGGTAAAGGGGCTTTCTTAGCATTAGCAATGCAGCCAGCCTCTAAGAATAATGCTGTCAGGCAGATACACTTGCTCAACTGGTGACCCTTCATTATTTGTGTTCTTCATACTCATGGTTTTTTTTATTTAAAGAAAAAAAGACAAAAAAGGGTAGAAGTAATACAAATTTTTTTTAAAAAATTAACACTAGGAAATCACTAGTTGATAAATTACATATTTTCTTCTTAGAAATAGTTGTTCAAGTTACAAAACCAAAGTATAAAAAGTGGGCAGACACTCAAACATTGACAGTGCAAATCATTCTGTTCAATGATCCAATGAAAACTTAGTAATATAGCCATCTATCTTACACACTTAAACATACACACAGTTGTATCCTTCAGAGCACTTCATATTTATGTTTTCAACACAGATATGTTTTTAACACAGTATGTTTGGTCTCTATTGCCAAAGCAGTAATTAAAGTGTCATACATGGCAATCACCATATACTACACAGCCATTAACCATATATTAGATGTTATAACCATATATTATTTATACATATAATATATATGTAATATTATAGCACTATAAATTATACAATTCAGCATTGGAGAATGTGAATCATCTGCTTTAATTTAAATAGGATACTTGCTATTATCTTTTCTTAGCAGAGATTTCTGCTGTCTCATCATTGTGTCTCCAACACCTTTCAAACCAGCTCTCCAGTACTACTTGTTTTCACTCATTTTCGCTAGGAGTAGCTTATGGACTTACCAAAATTGTTACTTGGACAAGCACACAGTGCAGGAAAGAGGTGAAGATGGAAGTGGTAAAGCAATGGGTGGGCCAGACGGAACTAAAATAAATGTCCGATTCTGACCTACATCCAGACACCAAGGTGTGGTTAATTGTCACTTGCCACTCACTCATAGGATTTTGATTTGGCTCTTCAAGGAGTCACTTGAGTTATCATGGTCTCCATGCAGTCAAACCTCCCTGTTCATGTTTATCTCTATTTGCACCCACTCCCCTGCATTGGCATTACAACCTCACTCCACCTCAGATCATGAGGCATTATGTTCTTGTAAACAGCACTGAATCTAGACTTTTCATTTGTGCAGTTCTCATACCAGGAGAATGTAATGTCGCCAATGATCTGACAGGAGGCGGAGCTCAAGCAGTAACATGAATAACAGATAGCTGTCCTACATGCAGATGAAACTTCCTCCTGCTGCCCACCACTGAGGTCCTGCCGTGTGGTTCCTAACAAGTCATGGACATGCCGTGACCCACAGCCCAGGAGCTGCAGGTGCTTGCCTCAAACAATGTCACAACTATCTACATAGCTTTCATACATTTTAGGTCTCATAAAGATTTATCCATAATTGGTGGCCATGTTGCTCCCAAAAGAAAGAGAATTTTTTATTTCAGATGAAGGAATATACATGTATTTATGTATATATGAATATATATAGCTGTTCATATATAAAAACTGCATGAAAATCTATTCATAGAAATTTGTATATATCTATATAAACACATCACACATATGTATCTTATACAAAAAAAGGATCTATAGATAAGTTCTGATACTTGAGACTGTATCTTGATAAAATCAACCTGCTAAATTTTATGCTGCCAATTTTTAGTTTACCCATTAATTTGAAGTTAGCAATTTCCTTTCCTCCTATTTTTCACAAAACCAGTGGATCAGTTATATTCAATATTAAGAGCACCAAGTATGTACTCCATGAAGTTACTGTGTTTAGATTCCCTCTTAAAAACAGTCACTACTCTTTAACTTGCTAAAAATCAACATAAAAAAGTTCAGTTGTTTAGAAGGCTCTAAATTCATAGACACAAACATCTGTATTTAAAAAGCCAACTGTCTAATCAAGCAATATTTTCCACTTTGTACTCATTAACTGGCCTTCTAAATGACAGGGTTTCCTATTCTGAGTGTTCATTTAACATCTGAAAATTGATTGCTCATTATTGTGATTAATGCATTATTATAAATAAATGATGCTCCAGTGTACTGACAGTCTCCACAGTTTCTATGCGGATGAAAGATAAATATAGGCAATGTATCTTTATACCCATTTTAAAATTCTGATCTTACCTAATAAATGCTATATTCACTGGTTTCCACATTGTGGTACACAATTCCATGCTGGGAAAAGTAAGTTGAAAATGTTAGAATTGATGAAGAAATTAACAAATCATTGAACTATGTGTATTTACTTCAAGGATAATTTCTATAATCCTTTATTTCAAAGGATTGCTCTCTGGAAGCACATTCATAGGTTATAGAACTTGGACATGGAAGTTATGACATATAAAAGGCCTCTGTACAGATTCTAGTCCCAACAAACACCTGTCTCTCAGGTTCTGAGAACATAGTTCATGCCTGCATTTAGTCCACATTCTTCCAAATGAGACCTATGTGTATTAAAAAATGTAAGAACAAAAGGTGTTGTATACATGACTACCATCTAAATTTCAGAATTTAAAGCAAGTTTCTATATTTGTACTATAGTGCACTGCACAGACTTCTTCACACATGTGTGGAAATTTCTATGGTTGAATTCGATACTACTTAAGGATAACGTATTTTTTAGAATGGTTTCTATCAAAGCCAGCTGCCATCAGGACTCTTGTGAGTAATCGGCATGAACAGGGAGAAGGGACTAGCCCAGCCCTGCACGCAAGCCAGGACTTCGTTAGGACTCTTTGGTGGGTAGCCAGCGTGAGCAAGGAGAACCAACAAGCCATGCCTTGGAGAAGCTACAAGTGTCTAGAGAAGACTGCTCCACATACCACTGCCTCCTGGGGAACCTGGGTTAGGAGCAACACAGGTGCCTAACCCATCCCCCTACATTGTGGATGAGTAGCTAATGTGGGAAGCACATGGGACCCCACAACCCTGTCCAGAGGAACCCAGGGAAATGTCAAGATGAATGAGGAAGAAACAATCTCTGGCCTCTAGCCAAAACAGAACAAGTCCAGGAAACATGGACATGGAAGAAACTGGAAATTGTATACCTAAAGTTTCTAGGATGATGGTAATTGAAGTAAAGGAACTACTTCATGAGGATATAAAAGAAATTAGATTAGAAATAATATCTCAGGTAAAAGAAGAAATTAAAAGGGTTGCTAAGTGTACCTAAAAGACATAGAAAAAAAGAGGGACATAAGGGAAAGAGAGAAATCTAGAATGAACAATACAGAGAACAATTAGAATGCATGAAATAGATTCAAAGGGATATTGAGGAAATTAAAAAGTCAATCAAAAGCCGGCAAAACTCCTTGAAAGACTGAAGATAGACTTTCAGATCTTGAAGACAGGATTGCAGATAACAATCATGAAAGGAAAGATATCTTAAAAATAACAAGGAACCAGGAAATAGTTATTCAATAGTTGCAAGATGATGCAAAGAAACATAATTTAAGAATGATAGGCATCAGTGAAAAAAGCAGAAGTCAACACAAATGACATAAAGAGACTATTTACAGAATTAATAGCTGAGAACTTGCTAGGCATGGGAAAAGATCTGACATACAGATAAGTGAGGCATATAGAACTCCAACTAACCACAACCAATATAAATTTACACCTAGACACAATAATCAAGATCACAGAAATTCATCACAAGAACAGAATATTAAAGGCAGTTAGAGAAAACAAACAGATCACCTATAAAGGAAAATCCATCAGAATTACAACAGACTTCCCAACACAAGCCATTAAGTTAAGCTTTGAATGAAGTATTTTAAGTCTTGAAAGAAAAAAACTTCCAACCCAGATTGATGTACCCTGCAAAACTATCTTTCAAAATTCATGGAAAAATCAGATGCTTCCATGACAAAGAAGAACTGAAGGAATTCATGACCATCAAACCAATCCTACAGGGTACTCAAGGATATTCCTGAGAAAGATAAAAATGATCACAGTCTCAGGAATAGCAGCAAAGTGGGATCACAAAGCAGGGCAGAAAATTGAATTTAGGGAAAATTAGTGAGCCAACAACAGGAAAAAAGTCATGGCAGAGACAAACCAGTGCATGTTTACTGCAACCATTTATTTAGATAGCCTCAATGCACCAACAAGAAGAAACACAGGCAGAGTGGATCAAGAAACAAGGTCCATCAATATGCAGTACACAAGAAACACAATAACCCAAAAGGAAATTCATAAATTGAAAGTCAAAGGAGAGAAAACAAAACTTAATGTGACAGAGAACCAGAAAAAAGCAGGAGTAGCTTGCCCATGACCCACAGAATGGATAAGAATGATAGCATTTTTATACCATGAAAAGGTACTCAGCTGTAAAGAAGAATAATCATGAAGCTCTTGTAGGTAAATGAATGCAACTTATGATCATGCTTTTGAGTGAAATGTTTTGGACTCATAGAAGTGACCATCATGTTGTCTCCCTAGTATAAAATAAACTGAAGGAGTGAGTGGCATTCAAAATGCATAACAGACACTGTGAAAGTGAAAAAGGAAGAAACATCTAAAAAGGAAATGTGGTAGCCATCATTAATCCCTTATTATTTTGTTTTAAAGCCCTGTATCATTTTGCTTTGTTTTGATTGGTCTTATCTTGCTTGGTCTTATCTTGCTTTGTTTGGTTTTATTTTATTATATCTGAAGCATGGGCAGGTAGCCATTGCTGATTTCCTATTATCTTGTTTTGAAATCCTGTATGACTTTCACTGCTTTGATTACTTTTCTTCTGTTTTATTAGGTTTGATTTAATATGTCTGGTGTTATGGAGAGCTATTTTGAAGATAATAATATGCATTATGGCAGTCATTGTTGATTTTCTATTATCTTGGTTTGAAGTCCTGTATTTCTTTCACTGTTTTGTTTTGATTGGCCTTATTCTGTTTTATTTTGTTTTATTCTTTTAAAAATAAAAAAATTTTTAAAAAGAATGGATTGTATCAAAAACCAAAAGAGAAGGATTTCAATGTTAGAGACAATGTAGAGAAAATGTAACATTTATACATTTTTCATTGAAATGTAATTTAGTAAAACTAAAATGAAAAATGTTAGGAAGAATGCTCAAGAAACTAAAAATAGAATATAAAAATATCCCAGTAGTCCCACTCCCAGGTTTATATCCAAAGGATATAAAGTTAATAGGCTTAAGAGATATCTGTACTCCCATGATCATTATAGCATGTCCCAATACCAAGATTTGGAAACAAGAAGTGTCTATCAATAGGTGAATGGAAAAAGAAAATGTTTTCATATGCCATGGACTATTACTCAGCCTTTAAAAAAGTGCAATCTATAATTGCAACAACATGGATAAATCTGGAAGGCATTAGGGTAATTAGTATTAATGACTTATGTCTAGATGCCACCCCAAAGCCTCATTCATTCATAGATGGGAATTTTTCAGAGGAGGCTAGATCTAAGGTGTGAGGTGCTGGGAACAAGGTTGTATGATTACACTACTCCACTAGTTTGGTGTAGTTCTCAGTGTGAGTGCTACCTGCCCTAACGACATGCAGCCTAGATAGAACATATAGGACAGAATCCAGGTTAGGGGAGCCTGCTGTGGTAGCTATGCCCATCACCCCTCTGCCTTCACTGAGAACTCACAAAATGACAAAACCAAAAAGCAAAATACAATCTCAGATCTCCAGTCAACCAAGAAGAACAAGCCCAGCTTTCACCAACATAGAAGAAAATGGGTGACACACACCTGAAATTTCTGAAATAATTGCAACTGAAGGAAAGAAAAAAATCCATGAGACAATAGAGGAAATCAGGTCAGAAATAATCTCCAAGATTAAAAAAGATATGTCAACATTTATAAACAAAATGCTTAGCACATCTAGAGAAGAGATAGATAAGATGATGATAGGAAGAGGATGGAAATTATGAATGATTGACATAAGAAATAAACAGTATAGGAAACAGATCCAAGCAGATATCCAGGAAATCAAAAATTCCACTGAAAATGGGCAAAACTGCTTGAATCAAACTGAACTTTCAGACCTTGAAGACAGGATCATGTCTAATGACCATGAAAAGAAAGATCTCTTGGAAAAAACAAAATATCAGGAAACAACAATTCAACAGCTACAAGATGATGGAAAGAAAAAATAATGTAAGAATAATGGATGTCACTGAAAAAGCATGAGCAAACAAATGAAATTTAAAAATTAAACTATTTGCAGAAGTAATAGCAGAAAATTTCTGAAGTATGGAAAAGAATCTGACATGCAGATAAGTGAGGTACATAGAACACAAATTAGACATAACTAAAATAAATCTACATCCAGATATATAATATTCAAGATCTCAGAAATTCAGCACAAGAATAGAATATTAAAGATGGTTAGAGAAAAGACACTGGTCACCTATAAGGGATAACCTATCAGAATCATGGCAGAGTTCTCAACAAAAACTCTCAAGGCAAGAAGACCTTGGAGTGAAGTATCTCATGTCCTGAAAGAAAAAGTTTCCAACCCAGACTGATGTACCCTGCAATACTATGTTTCAAAATCAATGGAGAAGTTATATATTTCCATGACAAGGAACAACTGAAAAAATTCATCATTACAATCCATCATTACAAAGAATACTGAAAGATATTCTAAATGGAGACCAACATGACCACAATTCCAAGAATAACAATAGAAAGAAATCACCAAGCAAGGCAAACAATTAAACACAGAGAAAAAGCCGGGACCCGAGAACAGGAAAATAATATAACAAAGACAAGCTAATACATATCAGTTATGACCATAAATGTAAATGGCCTCAATTCACCAATCAAAAGAAACAGACTGGCATAATGGATCAAGAAACAAGATTCAACAATATGCTCCATACAAGAAACACATTCAACTCAAAAAGAAATTCAAAGACTAAATCAAAATCAAAGGATGCAAAACAATACTCCATGCATCAGAAACCCAGAAAATTCAGGAGTAGCTATTCTATTTGCAGACAATGTGAACTACAAATTATGAATGTTTTAAAGAGATAAAGAAGGTCATCACATACCTATTAGTGGAAAAATTCAAGAGGAAGAAATAATAGTCATAAATATGTATGAACCAAATATGAGAGCATCAAACTATAAAACACACATATTAATAGACATGAAAAAATATAAATGATAACACAGTTATATCATGTGAACTTAATACCCATTTTTACAAAGAGGCAGGTCAACAAAACAAAGAATCAGCAAAGAAATAACAGAACTGAATCAAATTTGTAACAAATGGACTAGTAGCCATTTACAGAGTGTTCCACTCAACAGCTTCAGAATACATATTCTTCTCAGGTACATCTGAGATTTTCTTTAAAATAGAACATATATTACCCATAGGTCATACTTAAGTAAATACAAAGGAATTGAAATTTTCCCATGCATATTATCTAACCATCCCCATCATTCCTCTGCAATAAAACTGGAAATTAATGACAATGGAAACATCAAAAACTATATAAGCACATGGAAATTAACTAACACACTCCTGAACAACCAATGGGTCAACGTGAAACTAAAAAAGAAATTAATCAATGTCTACCATTAAGTGAAAATGCAAATACAACTTGCAGAAACCTCTGGGATGCAATGACAGCAGTCCTAAGAGGAAATTTAAAGCAGTGAATTCTCACATCAGGAAAACACAAAGTGCACAAATAAACAACCTAATGCTACACATGAAACTTTTAGAAAAAGAAGAGCAAATCAAGCCCAAAGGAGGAAGAAAATTACGAAGATCAGACCAGAAATTAACATAACTAGGACAAAAAAATAAATACAAAGAATTAATGAATCAAAGAGATGGTCCTTTAAAAGAATAAATAAAATTGATAAATCTTTAGCCAACCTTATCAAAAAGGGAAGGAAAAACCCAAATTCATGCAATAGGAAATGAAAGAGTGAAATCACTACAGCCCATGTGGAAAATCAGAAAACCATCAGTACTTACTTGGAAAGTCCATACTCTCATAGGATGGAAAACATTGAAGAAATGGACTGATTCCTGGAAACATATGAATTAACAAACCTGAATCTAGAAGACATAAAATTCCTAAATAAGTCAATATCAGTTAATTAAATTGAAAATGTAGTTAAAAACTTACCAGCAAAGAAAATCCCAGGTCCCAATGAAATCATAGCTTAATTCTACAAAAAATTTAGAGATTTAATGCCAATGCTTCTCAAACTCTTTAATGAAACTGAAGAGGAAGCAATTTTTCCTAACTCATTCCTGGAGGCAACTATTACCCTGATATCAAAACCAGAGACTCAACACAAAAAGAGAACTACAGGTCAATCTGCCCAATAAACATACATGCTAAAATACTCAATAAAATACTAGCAAACAGAATGCAGCAAATTTTCAAGAAGATTATGCATCATGACCAAGTGGGATTCATCCCAGGAATGCAGGGATGGTCCAACATATGCAAGACAGTAAATGTAATATACCATATCAACAGAAAAACAAAAATCATTTTAACATCTCAATAGATGCAGGAAAAACTTTTGATAAAGTCCACACTCATTCATAGTAAAATCCCTAGAGAGAATTGGAATAGATGGTATTTACCTCCATCTAATAAAAGCCATCTATGAACCAACAGCCAATATCACACTAAATGTTCAAAAACTGAAAGCTTTCAGTCTAAAATCAGAAATAAGACAAGGATGTCCACTATCACCACTCCTATTCCATATAGTTTTGGAAACATTAGCCAGAGCAATTAGACAAGAGTGAAAATCAAAGGAATAAAGGAAAGAAAGAAATTAACTTATTATTTACAGGTGATATGATACTCTACAACAAAGACCCCCAAAACTCCACCAACAGACTTCTAGAATTAGTTCACAAATTCAGCAACAGAACTGAGTAAAAGTCAATACTCAAAAGTCAATAGCATTCCAGTACACACACACAAACTCATTGAGAGAGAAATTAGGGAAACCACACCTTTCACAATGACTAAAAATGAAATACTTAGGAATCAATCTAAACGAGGAAGTAATATTTTAGACATTGAAAATTACAGTACTCTGAAAAAAGAAATTGAAAAAGAATTCAGAAAATGGAAGGATATCCCTTGCTCATGGACAGGAAGAACCAAAACTATGAAAATGGCCATACTCCCTAAACTGTTATACATATTTAATGTATTCCCAATCAAAATATTATTAGCAAATTTCATAGATCTAAAGAAAACTGTCTTAAAATTGATATAGAACCATAAGCAACCTAGAATAGTAAAGGCAATCATGGGCAACAAGGGCAAGGCAGGACATCACAATCTAGGATTGAAATTATACTGCAAAGTTGTTATAATAAAATCAACATAGTATTAGTAAAAACAAACAGACCTAAGGATTAATGGAACAGAACAGAAGATACAGATACATCTACAAACACCCTCAGCCACCTTATATTTGACAAATGGGTCAAACATGCTCACTGGAAGAAAGATAGTTTCTTTAATAAATAGTATTGGAAAAAAATATAATGTCCCACAACTTTAAAGACCAAATTCAAAAATGGGCACCTAAGATTAATACACTTTTCTCAGATGAAGAAATACAATCACCAAGTAAATATATGGAAAAATGTTCAGTATCATTGGTCATTTGAGAAATGCAGATTGAAACAACACTGAGATAGCATATCATCTCACTCCAGAGAGAATAGCTCACATCAAGAAATTAATCAATAACAAATGCTGGCAGGGCTGTGAGGTAAAAGAAACCCTTTTCCATTGTTGGTGGGAGCATTGACTGGTCAAACACTTTTGTAATCAGTGCGGATATTTCTCAAAAACCTAGGATTAGAGGATTTGACCAGTTATTTCTCTTCTGGGTATTTTCCCAGAAGAATTGAAAACATCATACCACAGCATATGTGCACCCATGTTTATAGCAGCACAATTTGTAATAGGCAGATATTGGAAACAACTTAAATGCACATCAACTGAGAATAAATAAAAAGATGCTATGTTTTTATACACTGAAATACTACTCAGCCATAAAGAATGACAAACGTGAGGCTTTTTTAGGCAAATGGATGCAACTAGAAATCATACTCGTAAGTTAAATAAATTAGACTTGCATGTGTAAACACTGTATTGTCTCACTAGTGTAAAAAATGGAAAGAGTCAGTAAGATCCAAAAGTTACAATAGACATAGTAAAGGGAACAAAAGTGTTCAAAGGGAGACTGTGTTGGTTGATCAATCTTACATACTTGTATCTGATAACCAGAGAAACTATTTTGAAGATAACTGTACGCAATATAACAACCACTGATGAATACCTATCATCTTGTTTTGAAATCCTAGGTTGCCATTTTTTTGTGTCGTTGCTGTCGTTGTACTTTTGTTGCTGTTGTTTGATTGTATGTTTACTTCTTGATTTTTCTCTTTAAAATAAAAAAAAGAATCTAACAGGAAAAAAGAAGCTGCTATTGCCACTTGTCACTTGCTGCCTGATGTCTTCCCATCTGGCTGCTCTTTGAGGCCCCACTGCCATGACACCCAGCCTTGGAAAGAGCCAAATAAGAACCAAAACCTCCACAAACTGTGAGCAACAATAAACCTTTCTTCCTTTAGGTTTGACTGTTAGGTATTTTGTCTCAGCAGGAGAAAAGTAACTAAGACACCTAATGAAATACACAAGGCAGAGAAAAACAAATTCTACATGGCTTCCCTTCTGTACAGACTCCAATAAATTTGATCTTATTAGAATTGTTGGTTACCCAAGACTGGGTAGAAGGAGCAAGGAGATGATTAGAGGGTACAAAGTCTCAGACAGAAGAGAAGGACAGGTGGTGAGACCTGTACAGTGGGTGACTAGTAAATATAATGTACTATATATTTAAAAATAACTAGGTCTAAATCTCAGTATCTCACAAGGAAACAAGATAGGTAAGTAAGGTTCGATATGTTAATTGGCTTGAATTAATCATGTCACACTATACATATATCAAATAATCACATTGCATTCTATAACTATATATAATTATGTCTTATAAATCAAAAGTTGATTAATTTAAAATAGTAAGTTAAATCTTTACATAAATTTTAGTTATCTAAGAATTTTGCAAATTCTTTTTCTAAAATGTCAATCCTATGTAAAAAAATCACCATCAATGTGTCTTGTCACCTCAGTTATTATTCAGGAAAGTGAAGATTTGATTGACTTCCTTTGTGCTCGTGGTATTCTCTGCCTGTCTCTACACTTGAAAAAAGAAAACAGAGAATGTCTAGTGTATAACAGGTATGGAACCAACTGAGATTCATTTTATTTCATTGAATCCTCATAGTAACTGTAGAGAATTAAATACTCTTAAGTCTTCATGTATTGAAACAAATAATAAACTATGACCCCTTGAACTTTAGTATCTGGCTAAAATTCACCCACATGGTTGCAGGGTTGGAATTTAAATTCAGAGTTCTCTGCAGTCAGTGATTTAAGGCTTTATTAAGGCAGGGACTATATGTGGTCACACCTTAGTCTATTCTCAAATCACAATAAATATATAGCAGTGTCTCTTAAACGCTTGTCCTACTTTCTTTTAAAAATATGACTTGAAAATGACTCACCTGTTATAATTTATCAGTTATTATGGAGCTTTTAATTAGCATTTGGCTTGATAAAACTTACAAAAATTGTAGCTTTGTATGGGGAAAAAGCTTATGTTTCTTTCCTGTAGAAATCATATGTAATTTTATTCTCAACATGCAGTGGCTTATTGACTAAGTAACATAAAAGTCTAATGAATTTTTAGTGTTCACTGTGTTCTGGAAATCTGCAATGTATTTCACATTCATTTATATGTAACTAAGACTGTTAAAATTTTTGCTGCAGTGCAATTTATTATCTTTTTGAATGATTCCTTTTTCCTTTGAAAAATAAAGAAATCAGGTCCTTCTGGGATGATGACTCTCTTCTACTCCTCTGGTTGGTTTCCGTAGCCATCTTTGTGTCACAGGGAAAACATTCTAGATTCTTGTTAATTTCATTCAGTTTATTGTTCCCTTCGTGTAGCAGACCATGAAGTTGTTCAGTCTGTCTGGTAAGCACTCACTTCTGGGACATTTCATTTTACGTCTCTCCACCTCCTTCTTGATCCTCTGCCATTTATCATTATCTTTTGTTTATAGCACATCCACCTGTTTATCATCAATGTCCTGGAGCTGGTAACAGAGCCAACTGAATTAATTTGGCAGGTAAAATTATCTCTGGCGTTGTATGAAATGTAGTGCTAGCGTTCAACACAGTGGTTCGTTTCTGTTTCTCATAATTCAATTATTGTAACAGAAAGGTAGAAAGTGGAATGTTTGTTTCATATTCACAAGAATGAAAAATTTTTTAATATTGGTACATAGGGTAGGTGGGCTATATGTACAGTCTTTTTATCAGCTTTCAGAAAAAAATAAGATAGATTAAGCAGAAGTATGCATTTTACAAATAAATCAAAATTGTCTATCATCAAGGCCTAAAATCCCTTTATAAATCAATGAGGAAACTGAAGAAGAAAAAGAAGTAGCAATACATGAGACCATGAGACCATGAGACAAATATTTCTACCTTCATGCAGCAAGCAGTCTTTTGATTTGTCCCTTTCCGTGAAATGACACCATACACTCTCCAACCTTTTGCTCTGATGTTAGATCCTGTTCTATTGTAGGACCAGATAATTTTTTTTTGTACCGAGAATTGAACTCAGGACCTCACACTTGCCAGGCAGGTGCTATGCCGCTGAGCTACATCCTTGGCCCCTTGACCATATAATTTCTATTTAATCAATATTTGAGTCTCCACTATATACTTGAAATTTGGATCTATGCCTGTGTTTGCATTAGTAATCATTTGTGCTTTACTAGTGCTCTGTGTTTTCTATTAATTTCCTTGCTAGCCATTTTTAATCCAGGTTGCTATTGCTCATCTTGCTTTTTAAACTAACCAGTAGTAAAAGATGATAATCAGATGGAGCTTATTCGGTTTCACAGACTTAATGTTTTTAATTGCTAGACCCAAGGCAAGCTACTGTGGGAGGCCAAAATATTCAATATTAATGTTATATGTTATTTAACATCAGGAGGCTACTGTGGAAAGTGTGGCACCTCACCTTTTACAAGGAGACTGACCTCACTGTGGAAGAGCTGGATTCACCCAGTTGCTACGGCTTTGTGATCCACCAGAACAGTGGTCTGTTTTGTACTCTTGCCCGCAATGGCATGCATCCCCTCTTTCCTATTACTGCCCACTCTTGCTTCTCAAAGATGTTGCGGACTTAAACTTGTCCACTTCCCTGGCTCTTTCCACCTTCTTTATACACTATTTCTCACATGCTTTTTGTAATTCTATTTCCTTTTATACCCAAGAAAATGTAGATTATGGACAGAATTTCCATGTTTTCTATTCTTCCTTTTTCTATTTTGTGTGCAACTTTGCACTCTATCAGATGCAAAAGTAGCCCACATTATTAACCTACCATTTTGTTAATAATTCAATGCAATCCTCAAGATAAGTTAGGAAAAAGGTACTGTGTGTGCTTACTAGTTAAGAGCGCATCTTAAAGCACTTGGGCCAACAGAAATGCTAAGGTTCCTCATATAAGGAGTTTTAAATCCATGTCTCTTTACTCAAGGAAAAACTCCTGTAACATTAATTATTCATAACTTTTAAATTTCTTTTGTACTTATATAAAACAACAAGAAAATGACAGAAAAAGTTCCTATGAATAAACCTTAAGCATAATTTCCAGAGTAAATAAAATATCTGACCACATTTCTTGAGCCAGAGATGGCAAGATCATAGATATAAAACTAAATAAAAACTCCATTTGAGATTCATGTTACTTTGGAAGCCAGCTAATACATAAAACTCTGGTAATACTTTGATAATGACCAAGAAGATAGCTATCTTTTACATTATGTTGCTTGTAAGTAAGATAATGAAATGGAAAGATTCTAAAAGGATAGACAATCACTAATAAAATATACACAGATCTCTAAAATTACTATATCAATATTGTTATTTAAATTATTTTTGAATGGAAATTAAAAACAAATAGAGCCATTAACAATGAAATCTTGGGGTTCTGAGTCCTCTCCTTATTCAGGTTCTAATACTTCTCCCAAGTTAGTTTTAAATGTCTTGGTAAAACTTCCTGCACATCTTTTGAAAATACCCCACACTTCTAAAAGCTTAACAAAGATAAGGATATTCAATAGGTTTACACTGAATATTTTTCACAACTTTATCAGCGGACTTATTGCTGTTCCAATCATAAAATTTTATTTTTGCTTTGCAATTCACCTTTCACTCTCTGAATTTTAAATGCCATCAACAAAACTGCTAGTGATCCAGGTATAGTAAAGTTAATATGTTCCAAAATTTTATGGCCTCAGTTACTTGGAAAGAGTCAGTACTCATGTGTTATCATTTTGCTGCTACTAAAAAAGTGAGGTTTTATATAGACATGATTTTAAATTAGGGGCTTATTTCAATGGACAGAAGTCCAATTGGATGTAATTCAGTGGATGTAAGTCCAAAAATTATATCATTATCTTGCTCTTCTAATGATGTATGTTTCTTAGAATTCTGATCCCATATCATTCCTTTCCAACTCTTTACAGTATTCTCGTTTCTCTAGATTTTGATACCAATAAAAACACCAAACATCACAACTACTTTTTAGTAAATGTTTGTTGTGCATAATGTTTACATTCCTTGTGGAGAACTGGTATATGTACACAATACATTTTAATTCTTTAACAGCTGATTTTAGGAACTCATGATTATTTAACCTTTTAAAGTAGTCAACTTCATTTCACTTGAAATAAAACGTTTTTCATACTCCCTTTTTATTGGTTTTCATAATAATTAGTCGACAGTAAGATAAGGGTTAGTCTAACTGGCATAGTTGGTCACCAAGCAACAAATAACAGGGCAGCACTACATTAATTAGTGGGAACAGAAGCATGGGGATTTACTAAGAAGTAGCCAATGGTTGGATAGAGTCAGGGTGCCACAGGCACTAGGCGGTATATATTATACACTGAAGGGATAAAAAGTAGTGTTTGCCATCTGGGTGAGAAAACAGTATATCTAGATCATTTAAATTGTCATTCAAATGTCATAATAGGTGAGTTTAAGGCAACAAATTGTCCTCATAATCAATTTTCTAGGGATATCCACAGATTGAAAACTGCTTCACTATTTTGATTGTTTTATATACATGGAAGAGAGAGACTGGTGAATTTTTTTAAATGTATATCCTGTAACATACATGTTTACTAAATCCATTTGTATATATCTTATTTTTTATATGATTTTACTGTGACTATTTTTTCTGATTTTTTTTTTAAACAGAAAGACCATTTCCACAAGTGGTACACCCTTTTAAACCAGACCTGAGGAAAGTTTCTGTCCTGTATGCCCACATAAACTCAGCATGTATCAAAAGAAGGCATCAAAATCTAAGCATTGCTTCGTACGCAGAAGTTAAATAATCTCAAGAAAACGGAGCTATCGTGATAACACATGGTTAGTCAAAGAGCCCACCTCCTTAAAAGGCACAGCTGTGACAGTTGTACACATCTACTGAGGGAAGTTTAAAGACAAAAAGCCAAACACTTCCTATGGCTGAAGCTACTAAAACTTTGTCAACCAGTACTTTTCCTATAGTAAGCAGGTATGAAGTTTGTAACAGCTATGATTTTATTCTTTTTTTTTTTTTACTTGAAGAAACTTTTAACTATAACATTTCTTTTCCTAGCACCACCTATGTTATTGTCAGGCAAGAATTCCAAAGAACTCCTTAGAGCACAGCTGTCTAGCTAATGTGTCTAATGCTTTAACTATAAAGGCCTGGTGCAGAGGCCTGAAGGACACAACCTCACTTGGTACACCTACAATTATCTGTCAGTATGCTAAAGAGATGGCCGCACAAAGGCAACAAAGAGAACAGTGGACTAATCCTCCCTCTAAAGTGAAAAGAGAAAAAAAATAAAATTAGGTACAATGCACATAAATTTCCGGGAGAAGTAACACGTATTTGGCAACCCAAATACATGAGTTAAAGATAGTTCTGTTGCTCTGTTAGGAAATTTCTTTCATGTTTTTAAGGGTTTTTGCATGTTCTTTCATATATTTAAATGTTTTTAAGAATATGAATGGGATTCACATATATTTGAACTAGAAAATTATGCTGCTTTCTGTCCTATAAAATACACTCAAAATTGAAAAGAAAAAATATGCTTCTCATGGAAAATTGTGTTCCATTCATAGACTTGTTATTAGTACTTTACTATATTAAGAAGCACTTGAAAACTGCTATTGTTAGTGGCTCATTCACTCATTCATTGAAAAAACAGCAGGGTTTAAGTAAATGAAATGAGATTACAAGTGAATAAATAATAATTCCTCTAGGTTAATGGATATTTCCACAAAACACTGATAAAGGATGTAAAAACCCCTCACCCACCCTCTATATCTCCAACTTCTTAAATTAGATTCTTTATAATGGAATTTACCTTACCAATTTCTGTGGCCAATTATGGTTAATTTATGAAGTTACATGGCCTTATTAATCATTATAATCACACTAAAGTTAGATCCATAGAATGTAATTTAATGTAAAAATGCAATTTGGTCAAGAAATTGAATTGAAAATGAATCTCAACTAAATGCTGAATTAATTTTAGTTGTAAACTGTACAGAACAAATTGATTAAAACAATGACAAAAAACCCACCACTTTCATACTGAGTTGATTTAACTGATTAAAACATGGAACACAGCATTGTCAGAACTGAGATGCTTCCATGTTAAAAGTCAAGGATGTAGAATACTTTGGATTTCCCTCTTTCAGTAGCATTGCCAATACTGTGGTGTTGGGGTGGCATTTCAAATTATCTAGTGTCATGTAAACAAGTATTTAAATGTTTTTTTACCTCCAAAAGGTGTAAAGAATTTACACCAATATCGGTGGCCAGGGAAAAGATATTAGCTTTTCCCTTTTAATAACATTTTAAATAGCTACAATATTCTAATTATGTAAATGATTATTAACTATCTATTTCACCCAGCTATTTATTTCTCTTCCCAGAGAAATAAATAAAAAAATGTGCTTAGTAACTTAAGTCCTTTTTCTTTTTTTTACTAAATTCTCAGAATTCATGTGAAAAAAAATTGTACTTTCTGGTTGACTGTCATAGCTAGCAAATACGTGCAGTCATGTCATTGCAAACAACCATTTCTTATTTAATATTGAAAGAAATGTCAGTTCTCCTATATGGTGGGTATGGTAAGTTTTTTTCTTAATTACCGCATTGGTAGAGATATTTTCTACTTTAAGTGGAACTGCGCATCTCTGAGAAGCTTAGAATGAGTCAAACTTACGGCTCTTCAGTTTCCTTCAAACAATGTATGCAGGTTCTTCACAAGAAGGATATTGAGCAACTAAACTCTACTTCCCCATTTCAATAGTCCTATGAAGATTAAATCAACTTAAAACAAACCTGATACAATGCTTGGAAGGAGTAAAGAAATTCATTAAGAGGAATTCTTAAGAGATCTAGAAAAAAGTACAAGTCTCACCATCTGACTGTAAGTTCCTAAAGGGCAGGAATTTCATGAAGACAAAAGCAATACCTGGCACATCTGAAATGATTCCTGCATGGTCATTTTGAGACTGAATGAATAAGAAACCGAAAAGGAATAAAATATGGTGGTTTCTTCCTACAGATTATTCTTCTTTTTAGAAACAAGTGTTGATGGATCTCCTTTCCAGAGGCAGACCCAGCCACCTTCCTGCTCTCCAGTCCTCTTGCTGCAGTAGCTCACTTGTCCATCCTTATTCAGCAGAGGTGGGTCCGTAAC
This sequence comes from Dolichotis patagonum, assembly GCA_004027295.1. NCBI lineage: Eukaryota > Metazoa > Chordata > Mammalia > Rodentia > Caviidae > Dolichotis > Dolichotis patagonum. Next base: position 30,213 of record PVJX010018310.1, read on the forward strand.
TCCCCAAAACATACCTATAGAATAAGAAGCTGACACAAGAGCTAGGCATAGCGGTATACAACTGTAACTCCAGTACTTGGGAGAATGAGGCAGTTAGAACACCAAGAGTTCAAGGCAAGCCTGGACTGTATCTCAAAAGAACCAAAACCAAAACCAAAATGAAACAAACAAAAAGATCACACATAAGGACATGTTTTGTGTCAAACTAGCCCACAGGTACATCCAACATATGTGTTACTGCCTCTATTTCTCACTGTTAGCATGACAGATTAAAAATGTGTCTTCTCTAGGGACTAATAACTACTTTAATATAAGATTAAACAACCCTATTGTGCAGATGGATCATGTCTTACTATAAAGCAAGAACTAGCATTTATTGAGTGCTCAAAATGTATGTCACAGCATTGCAAGATGTCTTTATCAGTCTACCTGAATATCATCTATCTGTCTGTCTGTCTATCTTCCTACCTACCTATCATCTGTCTACTTATCAAGAATACATATTTCTATAGTTCTTGTGTTCTTAGATATAGGAAAACTCATTTTGAAATTTAATTGTCCTTGAACAGTGTAAAGCAATAAGAGCATGGAGACTAGGAGGAGAGCTGTGCCTCTAGAGAGGGATTAGTAGGGTTAGGATTAAATAAAAGGCCATTTTCAGTCCCCCACTGCTTTCTTCTCTCTTGCTGTACTTTCACCTCCTGCTATGACTGAGGCAGAAAGAAGGCCCTCAACAGACAGCAATGCCTTGATTTTCAACTTCTCATCCTCCTGAATAAATAAATTTCTATTCAGCATTAACTACCCTGCCCTAGGTATTCTATTATAGTAGTAAAAATGTGATAATGCCCCTATTATGCCTAGCATTGTTCTGAGAAATAGTGACAGGGTAGTGAACAAAATTAACAGTTATGCTATCCTTACCTCCCTTAAGCTTTAAGTTAAGAATGAGAATTTTACTGTATTCTTCCCAATTTAAAGATAAGAAAACTAGTACCTTTAATGGCTTAGCTATATTTCAATGTTGACATAGAATTTGAAGCTAGATGTACTTGATTCTGACCTCATCTTATTTTCTCTCTATACCAACACCTCAAAATTCTTTTCTTCTGAGTTTTTAAAGGTTTCTATTTATTTGATACATCTACAGTGAAAGTATGCACCAACAATTGAGATACAAACTAAAGCATGAATCTACAAGAATTAGGATCTGGGGAAAATGGAAAGATTGGAAACTAAAAATAACGCAATCATTTAAAATTCCTCTTCATACCAGGTTAGGTGACATACATCTGTACTTCCAGTTACTCAGGAGGGTGAGTTAGAATTGTGAGTTAAAGGCCAGCCTAGGCAAGAGATGAGGCCTCATCTCAAAAACAAACAAGAAAACAAACATCTCTATGTACATGTAAGAGTTTTATAAAAATAAATTTTTGAATGTTTTAAGCATTAGTTCTTTGATTTAAAAAATATGTTTGGCTTTCAATAACCTGCTTCCTTATAAATTTTTCTACAGGAAAAATAACATTTTCACATTGAATTTAAATTATTTTATGTATTTAATTTTTTTAGGTTTTATATTTAAATATTTGAGGTCTTTCATATACAGTTTGCCTAACTCTGCATATTTGTTTAAATATTAGCTATAAATATAGGAACTTTCTAAGGTTATAAAATAAAGCAAGTATAAATGGTCCATTCTATAAATAAACGAACCTAGAACTATTGCATTATGAGCAGCATGGGTAATCTATGTAAGCAAACAGCCAAATTTTAATATACTGCACACAGAAATATCTAATCCAATCTTGGAATCAATATTGGAAATTATTCCTGAGTTAATATTTTAAGTTATTAAACACTCTCTTTTGAAATGTAATGTTTCCATCTATACTGTAAATATATATATGATGATTGTCTTATAAGATTATTGTGGAGCTAAACAGCTCATGTTACCAACCATCATACGATCACAGTGTTCATATTTTGTGGTGATGCCAGCTGGCTGAGGGATCCTAATGCACTGTCAGTCATAGAAGACCAAAGCACATACAATTTTTATATAGCGCATAGTAATAGTTGGGCATGGTGGCACATGCCTGTAATTTCAGCACTCTAGGAGGCTGAGACAGGAAGACTGAAAGTTTCAAACCAGCCTGGGGAATTCAGTGACTACTAAGATCCTGAATAAAATAAAGATATAAAAAGGGTTAAGGGCAAAGGTCATGGGGGCATTCCCTAATAAGACAAAACAATGATGGTAATATTTGATAATGAAAATAAATAACTGTTGCTGGTTTATGTATTTACTATAATTTTATGCTTATTTCACAGTGTATTCCTTTTATTTCAAAAAAAGGTAATTTACTGTAAAACAGTATACCATGTTATGCAGGTGGCAGCGTCCCATTTATGTTTGCTACATCTCTTTGGATTTGATCAAAAGACCAAATCCAAATTATGTGGGTACATGTATATAGATGGAATAGTTGGTGTCCAGGTTGAAATAGGACAAGAAGTTTCCTTCTCATGTGAATGAAGGACCATCTCGTGATGAAATGGACACAGGCTGGAGGGATTTCTCTCAGGCATAACCATCATTTGTCCCAATTTTGGATTCACTCAGGTAAAATTGTCTGTCTATAAATTCAACTGGGCCAAATCCTGAATGGGGAAGGGCTGAAGTATTGTCAGATGAGTACAACAGTGTGTCCAGTCTGTGTTCTTTTTTGTGAAGAGGATACTCTTGCAAGACTTTCTCTGACAACATAGGCACAGAGGCACAACTGCTGCTGGGAACAGGACTGCCTCTCAAGTCCAAGGGTCACTTACAAGACCCTTTATAACCCACCATTTCATAAGAATTAAAATAGTCTTTCTTAGGAATCTACAGACAATGCATATTCTACTGTGCCTTCCTAAATTAACTACAGCCACAATAGCCTGGTCCCATGAAAACAATAAAATTAAAGTCTGTATCCACTGTGTCCCAGGTGTCTAATAGAGTCTGATGAAACAATTTGACAGAAAATTGCTTCATTACCCAGTAAATGAAAGCCGTACTCACCGAAGGTCAATGTCCACTTCTTGATGCATATTAAGTGAGGAAATGTAGAAGCCATCATCCTTAGCTTTTCCAGGGACAGCTACCTTTCCTGCTGATAATTGAGTCTACTTCATCCCTGAGGAAATTACAAATGAAAGCTAACTCCCAGATGTTTCTGCATGAACAGAAGGAGTTTCATGCTTTGCCAAGAATGTAGGTTCCAAAGCCCCAGTGCAAAGGAAAGACTCATTTTGCACTTGCAAGCAAAAACTGTCCGAAGAAGAATTCCCATTAGTTATTCAGCAAAGACTCAGGGAATATCTTCCAGATGGGCTGAAACCCTATTCACAATCCTCTAGCTCCTGGTTATTGCACGGTAATGAATTATTATCTCTCCTATGTTGTGTAAATTAAGCAATTCCCATTTTTAGAATACTACTTAATCACGGAGGCTTGAATCTACTTTCTAAAGAGGAGTACATATTGTGGTTAGTGATCTTTCAAAAGGGTTTGCAATCAGTCTTGTAATGATCCTGAGCTTTTCTCCCAATAAATTCTTCCCAAGTACCCACAAGTAGAATTATATTCCTTGGAGTTAAATGTCTCAGTCTTACAGTGTGCACACCCATCTCCTGGAAAGAGTGAACATTTTGAATTCGCAGACACTTAGAGTGAATTGATTCACTTGCTGGATTTCTTTCACAACAAGAACCCAGAGCAGCAGGACAGCAGTTTTACACAGTGTCAACCCCTGCTGAAATTGATGTTTCTAAGCATAAAAATATGCAGCAATATGTTAGATACTTAGTTATCAAGACAACAAGAAAAAATATTCTCCTGGTGTGGGAGAAAAACCTACAGGCAAAATAATGTATTGGTACATTAATTCATGTGTATTTTTAGACTCCCTCACCTGTACAACATAGAAAAATTCCAAACAGGTAGGTATGTGCATAGTAATTTATTCCCTTAGAGATATGTACAAGCAGGGAAACAAAAACTTATTTACCATTGGTAAACTTTTAATCTTATTATTCCCATTATCTAGAAGTTGGAATAGGACTGAGAGGGAAAAGGCAGATGAAGGTATGTTCTTGAAAGATGGAAGAAAATAACTCTTTCCTCAATATGATGGTTGCAGAGATGAGTGAATCCAAAAGATTCAGCAAAACTAATTAATGTTTGTAGTTCCATTGTCTATATTTTAAATGCCAATTCATTATAAAAATTATGAAGTTATTTACTCACAATATAGAAGGTATTATTTTTAAAGTTTAAATATTGTCTTCAAATGTACTTTTCTTCTAATCATTCATTTAAAAATACATGCTTTGGTATTTTTCACCAATGAATAAAATTGTGATTCCAAGTATGAGGAAGATAAAGTAGAAGCTTTTCTTGATACTTCTCACCCTAATAGGTAAAATAAAAAAATGCTCAAGAATTATGGAAACATGTAAAAAGGACATACCAGAACATCAACTTGATAGTAGTAAATTATCAGCTGATTCAATAGTATCGGAATCTATGAGACTACACTGATACACATAAAATAAAAATTCTTAAATTCTTGCATTACTTAGAATAAAAAATATATAGAAACAAAATCATAAAATTATTTGTGTATGATAAAGCCAGAGGGTGAATATTTTACCAAAGTTAGCATTAACTAATACTGGAATAAACTACATCATTTGCATCTGATACAACACATTGAGAACAACCTGCTATAACTCTGTGGTATTCCTACCAAAAATACACCACCTGATTTTATCACTACGAAACTTGAAACAAACTCAAATTGAGGTGGTCTAAAATGATGAGCTTTCAAACTTATAAAACAGACATATAAAAAAATAAAGTTTAGACACAAAAAAGAAGCCAGAGGGTGTCTTTAAAAGACTAAAGAAACATAGTAAATAATGTAATGGGTAGTTCTAGACTGAATCCTAGTATAGGAAAAAATAGCTAGAAAACCATCAAAACTATTGATAAAGTTGAGAGAATATAGGTTACATAGCAGTTATTAAAGTTCCCACCTTTGATAATATTCATACACATATATTCATGCACATACACTTTTCATATAAGAATAAATCCTACATTAATTAACATTAGATTAGTAAAATTTTAGTTTTCTTTTCCAAAACTTCTGAGAGATGTCTCAACTAGTTGTTATATCTTCAGTTAGATTTTTTTAAAACAGAATTTCAAAACAATATAATAGGAGATTAACAGAAAATCTGAAATCTGGTTTTCCGTGTATCAAACCACATCACTTGAATCTAACTCACACATATCGTCTGAAAAAGAAACAGAATGTAACCTATATTTTCCCTCAACTGTTAAAATTATTTAGGTTTATTCAATCAAAATGAGCTCATTGATTTCTGTGGGCCATAGTGTGCTTATCTTAGGGAATAACAAAAAATGATGAAAGCATTGTGACTCGGCTGAAAAAAACAAAACCATAGTGTATAAGCATATCCCAGTGAGAGAGTATATGATTAGCTGGTTCCAGGCCCTGGGCTCAATTCCAGAGCCAAAAGAAAAAAAAATCATAAATCAAAGGAAAATTTATCAATTATCATAGGACCAATAAAAGCCAACAGGGTGATTACCGTTTAACTATTTTTATGTACAAAGCATTGGTGCATGGACTTAGTGACGATATGTCAAATTGGTTGAATTAAGAATCACACTTCTGGGTATGGCTAAAGAGTGTTTCCAGAGATGATCAGCATGTAGGTTGGCAAACTGAGGGGAAAAGACCCATCTTAATTGTATGGCATTATCCCCATGGGTTTGTGGCCTGGGTGGAATAAAAAAGGAAAATGTTGAAGTTTTGGGAAGCTTCTTTCTACTTACATAAGTGCATTTGCTGCTGCATTTGTTGTCACCTTGGACCTCCGGGCCTTCCAATTCAGAGTCATCCAGGCAACCCTCTAGGGAGCTCGCAGGTCTGTGTCTCAGACCGGAACTGTATCATTAATCCCTCTTGTTCCGTGGCTTCCAGCTTCTTGGGATAAGCAACTACTGGATTTTTCAGGTTACAGAAAGCCCTTGTGGACTCCCCAAACCTGACCCTGTAAGCCTACATAATAAATTCATTTGCACAAATTATATATCATAAATTATATATAACATTATATATATATTTTTTCTGTTCCTCTAGAGGACCCCAACCAGTACCACATTTAATTTCCCTTAAACTATATACAATTTATTTCATTCCAAATTTGGGGGGAGGTTAATAGCTAGCTTAATATTACCTAGATAATAATTGATGAGGCCTAGATTCAAATTTTATTATTTAACAATAACTTTGAAGTTTATCTTACCATTGAGAGTCATGCTTTGTGTAGACTCTAGTGCTCAGGGAAGACTAAAATAGGGAAGAAGGGTAGAATTGATCTACTTTTTAGATTTCTATGTTAACTATAGTTTAGTCTATGATTAGAAACTGCAAAACTACAAAAACACAAACACAACTACACACACACATGCA
>PVJX010018311.1:0-16050 GCA_004027295.1 Dolichotis patagonum
CTTGGTTTGGTGTTCATGAAGATCTTCAGCTGTTCTTTGTCATGGAAGTATCTTATTTCTCCATCCATTTTGAAGGACAGTTTTGCAGGGTATGTCAATCTGGGTTGGAAGTGGTTTTCCTTTAGGATCTGAAAGACTTCACTCCATGCTCTTCTTGATTTCATTGTTTGTGTTGAGAAGTCTGCTGTGATTCTGATAGGTTTTCCTTTATAGCACAAGAAAAACTGTCTTTCCTCTCTAACAGTTTTTAGTATTCTATTCTTCTTCTTTGCAATTTTTATAGTTCTTTTTAGACATCCTGAATGAGACATTCTGGAGTACTATGGCACTGATGTCACATTACTCTAGAGATATAGTTGAAATCAGAGTTTATTGACCCAGATGACAGTGTCCTAAATATTCAGGCATAATTTATAATTGCATGACAAAAAAGATAAAATTCCTAGATATAAACTGAGCAACAAATGTACAAGAGCACAACTGTAATCACAGCACTCAGGAGACTGAGGCAAGAGGATCACTATGTATTCAAGGCCAGCCTGGGCTACAAAGTGAACTCAAGGCCAGCCTGAACTGCAGAGTAAGACCCTGTTTCAAAAAACAAACAAACAGGGCCAGAGATTTAGCTCAGTGGCTTACGTGCCTGCCTGGCAAGCGCAAGGTCACGAGTTTGATCCCCGGTACCAAAAAGAAACAAACAAACAAAAAAAAAGTGTAAGACCCCTTTGAATAAAACCTAAAATTACTATTGAAGGAATAAAGACTTTATAAGTGAGCTTGCTTGCTGAGTGTGGTGGTACACACTTGTAGTCCCAGCACTCAGGAGGCTGAGGCAGGAGGACTGTTGTGAGTTTGAGACCAGCCTGAGCTACAAAATGAGCCCAAGGCAGACTGAACTGTATAGCGAGACCCTGTCTCAGAAAGAGCCATCCATGTTATTCAAACGAAAAACTCAGTAACATAAAGATAATAATATATAATTCTAAAAATGTTTAACATAACCCCAATAAAAATTCTAAGAAAATTATTTTTCTAGGAATTAGACAAGCTGGTTCTAAAGTTCACATGAAAAACAAATAAGCAAGAACAGTCAGGGAATGGCCCTGAAGCAAGGCCAGCGGATCGCCGTAGCTGCTGGTTTCAAACAGGAGCTAAAGAGAATTCTTTCTGTGGTCTGATGGCCATTTCAGAACTTTGGAAATGGAATGGTCAATTCATCAGAAAGAAATAGCAAGTGAGTATGGCGGACTTTGGGGGGCCTGCAGGGGAGAGACCCTGGCGCCTCAGGACCTGCACTGTGTGGTTGACTCGGGGTGCCGGGAGAACAAGGAGCTCATCCCCTCTCTGGGGGGCGGCTGAGAGTGTGGCAGACTTTTGGTGGCCTGAAGGAGAGAGACGCTGGTGTGACAGGACCTGCACCGTGTGGTTCTCCTGGGGTGCTGGGAGAACAAGGAACTCCCCCCCTCTCTGGGGGGCAGCTGTGATCCTGCTGGTGGGCAGGCTGAGAATCAGACATCTCATGTCGTCCTGTCCCATGCCCCCCCCCAGCAAGTAGGAGCCAGTTAACTACACATCTTGTGAAAAAATTGGCTATGGTATTTAGTATGAGCTCCCCATATGCAAAGATATGGACAATCATTTGGAAGAAAACAAGAGATAATATGACAGATAGTAAAGATCCCTGGTTGTATAGTTTTGAAATTTATGTTTTCTTAGGTCCCATTCTGTTCTGTTTTGTTGTGTTTAATTTTACCCCCTTTAAAATAAAATAGAAAGGGCCGGGGATTTAGCTCAGTGGCTTAAGCGCCTGCCTGGCAAGCGCAAGGTCATGAGTTCGATCCCCAGTGCCAAAAAATAAATAAGTAAATAAAAATTAAATTAAATTAAATTAAATTAAATTAAAAAAAATATATATATATATGCGGAAAAGAAAGTTCTCTAAAGGATATAACTGAATGTATGTTTAAGTGTATAAGATAGATGACCACATTACTCTTTTTGTTGAATTGTTGAGCAGAACTGTTAATAGTCTCACTGTTTGAATGTCTACTTTGTGTGCTTTAATTTTGTAACTTGAACAACCATTTCCAAGGATGACAGTATGTAACCTATCAAGTGGTGATTTCTTAGTGTTTTTGTTTTTGTTTTGTTGTTGTTATTGCAGTTCTTTCATTTTTTTGCCTTTGGAATTCTGTATTGTTGCTACCCTTTTTCTGTTTTGTTTGGTTGTTTTCTTTTTTGTTTTTTCTCTTTAAATAAAATTAAAAAAAAAAAGAACAGTCAGGGAAATGTAGAACAGGAAGAATATTGAAGGGAGATCTTTCTTCCTAGATATGATACCAGACTGACAAATTTAGGAATTAAAACTGACACTAATGCCTCACAGACACGGATAATAAATAGAAAATAGAGGCTGGGTGTGGTGGTACATGCCTGTAATCCCAGCACTCTGGGAGGCTGAGGCAGGAGAATGGCCATGACTTAAGGGTAGCCTGAGCTACATAGTGAGTTCAAGGACAGCCTGAACTGTACAGCAAGACCCTCTCTCTTTAAATAAATAAATAAATAAATAAATACATAGAAAATTGAATGGAAAACAATAAAAAACAAAAGCCAAAGATACAAAGTGAGCTCAAGGCCAGCCTAAACTGCATAGGTAGACCCTGTCTCAAAAAGATGAAAAAAGACAGAAAGAAAAAGAAAAAGAAGAAAAGAGAAAGAAAGAAGAAAGAAAGAAAGAAAGAAAGAAAGAAAGAAAGAAAGAAAGAAAGAAAGGAAGGAAGGAAGGAAGAAAGAAAGAAAGAAAGAAAGAAAGAAAGAAAGAAAGAAAGAAAAAAGGCATAGTGGCACACACCTGTAATCCCAGTCTTCTGGAAGGCTGAGGCAAGAGGAGTCCAGTCTAGGTAATTTAGCAAGACCCTGCCTCAAAATAAAAAAAGTAAAAATAAATTTAAAAAAAAAAAGAGGAAAGGGCTAAGGTTGCATCTCAAGGCAAAGGCACTGATCTCAATCAAGCTGTTATATCGGTAACATCTTTACATGGGGGGAAACGTGGGTTATTTAATAATGGCTTTGGGATCACTGAATAGTTGTCGGGGGAAGCATGAAGTTTAATTCCAATTGAGTTTCTTTGTATCAGAGTAAGTTGGTTGAATTTTGCTTTGTTTTCATTGGTTGGTTGGTACTGACAATTGACCCTAAGATCTGCAGCCATATCCCAGCCCTTTTTCTTTGTTAACTTATAAAATTTGAGACAGGCTTTTACTAAATCACTAAACTGTATGTGCCTTTACTCTTTGCATTCTGGGAAACTGAAGCAGGAAGATCACCAAATTCTAGTTCTGCCAGGGCAATTTAGTGATTTAGTGAGACTTTATGTTAAAATAAAGAGTAAAGAAGTTTTGGAGATGTAGCTTAGTGTCAAGACCCTGGGTTCAGTTCCAAGTACTGGGAAAAAAAAAAATTGATCCACCTTTTTTCTTTCCAGCAATACCACAGATTCAAAAAAAAGAACCAGGTTTCACATCAGGAAACAGGATGCTTGAATCTTTGCCTCCACCATTTGCCAGCTGAGTGGGTTCCATTCATGTCTTCATTCATTCACTTAACAAATATTTGTTGAATCTGCTCTGTGCTAGGCACTTAGGATATAGTGAGCAAAACAGACCGAAGTCTCTGTCGTAGACTTCGTAGTCTGTTGTCGTAGAATGTGGATTCTGCTGGGAAGAGACCACCAATTAACAAAATGAATGACTAAAATACAGACCATTTTAAATGGTGAGTGTTATGGTGAAAAACAGAAACAGAGGGATAAGGAGTGTGGCAGGCAGAGATTACAGCTTTCAGTGGAATCAATGTCGTCTTTATGACCAGGCCACACTGAGAAGGTGAAGACTGAGTCAGAATCCTGGAGACATGAGGCAGCAAATCCTGGGGGCTTCTGGAAGCGGAGAGAACAGCACAAAGCAAAGGCCTGAGGCAGAGCTGGTGTGGCTGAAGGGCAGTGACCAGGACAGAGGTGCTGAAGCTTCCTGAAAGCCCAGGGGTTCTGCCAAGGCGAGTGCTCTGAGGGACTGGACAGTGACCTCTGACTGGAGTCACCCATTTCTGCCATTGTAACACTACCCCCTTTTACAGGGTTGCTACGAGGTTGAAATGACTAGAACCTCAGCAGACAGAAATGAGTTTAATTGTCAGCAAGCCTCTGAGATTGTATTTCATGCAAGGCAATTGTTTTTCCTAATGATTTTCTCTGAGTACTTACAGATATGTCTCTCTTCCATACCTTCTTCACAGAAACACAGTAACATGCGGCTGGTGTCAATTAAGGTCCGCCCAAACACCAGAACTGACTTTTTTTTTGAGACAGGGTTTTGCTAGGTAGTCCAGCTGGCCTTGAATTCACCTTGTAGCCCAGGCTGGTCTCAAACGTGCAGCAATCCTCTTGCCTCAGCCTCCAAAGTGCTGGGATTACAGGTGTGAGCTACCACACCTGGCTTGATTCCTCCCCATACCCCCCAGTACTGGCACTGTATCCCCAACACTTTGTTTTTGAGAGAGAGAGAGAGAGAGAGACTCTCATTTAAATTGTCCAGGCCAGACTCGAATTTGTATTCTCCTCCCTCAGCCTCCCACAGTGCTGGGATCACAGGAATGTGCCACTATATCCAGTGTGACTCTTTTTTATTGAAAAGAGATCCTTGAGCCAAGCACTGTCACACACCTATACTCTCAGCTGTTGAGAGGGCTGAGGCAGGACTGTGAACTTGAGCCCATCTGGGGAATTTAACCAGATCCTGTCTCAAGACAAAAAGAGATAGGAACGTAGCTCAGAGTTCCCTGGGCTCCATCCCAGTACTACAAAGCAAGAGAAGAAAAAGAAGAGGAAAAAGAGAAAACAAGGCACGGAGGAAGCTGAAGGGGAAGGGGAGGAAAGTAAACAAAGAGATCCATGGATTATAAACCCACGCACCCACATCGCACCCACATCCGTGGTTCAGACAGCGCTGCCAAGAGAGCTCCCTTTAACAGAAGCCAAAGGTGAAAGGTGAGGGGGTGAGTGGCCCCGGGCCACTGGGGAACCACACAGACCAATGCAGTCAGTTCTCCGAATATTTGGTCAATGCATAAACCTGATAGACTGATTATCCTGTGATACGTGCTCACCATCATTCCTAAGACTGACATTTTAAAAGAAGTAGAACTGACATGTTCAAATGACAATATTGCCTAGCCAAGAAGTTGGGGTTTTTTGTTTTGTTTTTCCTTACTATTTGTTTTCTGTGAGCCCAGGATTTTAGTAAACAATAAGGGATAGAGCCAATCAAGAAACATTTGTCTGGAAACAAATGTGAAAGAAAACCAATGAAGGAACAGCACCAGTTCTAGAATGTAGAGGTCAATCGCTTTTGTTGTTTTCTTCCCAGAAACCCTTATTGCCCTGTCTGCAGGATGGTCTCACTGTTCTGTCAACAGACACCTAGGAGGGTGAATTAATGTTGCTATCTTCAACCCATGGTTCCCAGGCCTGTTAAATATTAATGCATCAGGCCAAGATGACCTCAGGTTCTCTAAGATGTATCTAGGTAACACAGTTCAACTCATCAGCAACTGGAACTCGGCTAAACACACGAACACACAGCACAGCAAGATGGCAGAGGGTTAGTTGTATTGACATAGGGGAACAAAACTGCCCACCTACTATATGTCTGGTGCAAGTTCGTGTTCTCTAAAATCAAATGAATTTTAGGAACAATGGAGGTTAAGAGCAGAAATACCTATGGAGGAAAGAAAGCTTCTCTCTGAGAGGGGGAGATAGAGAGAGAGAGTCCCCAGTGCGTTGCCAGGGACTCTGTCTTTTCTAGGGATTTTTATAGAGTGAAATCATGAGGTGAGGTGGGTCTAAAGTGGGAAAAACAGAACTCGCGTAGTAGGTGGGTATGAGGTGGGACAGAGCTATGGTCAACCAATAAGATTAATTGTTCAGGTAAAACTGACCAAATCAGGGACAAATGGGGAAGTGAATCACATAGCAAGTGAGCATTCTTATGGATCAATAACTTTCTGTAGGGGGGGTTGTGACGGTGACTCCTGGCTTCTCAAGGTGATCCATACTAATCCCTAAGGTTGATCCTTAAGGATATGGTTTCTTTTGTTTTGTCTTCTGTGTTGAGATCTGGCCCACAGCAAGAGGTATGTGTCTCCTCCAAGGTCACCAGACATCTAGTCCTCTATGCCAGCTTCTTTGAGGGCCCAGCCCTGTCTGACTGCCTATGATATTTCTAACTAGCTCAGCTGCCTATAACATTCCCATTAATAAAACAGGCCACCCTCCAAAATCAGATGGTATGAGACATTCTAACAGCATGGGAGGTACTTAAGCAATTATAAAAACTAAATATGTGTTCATTCCTGATCCTTTTGCTAATATCTCAATTAACTGTTCAAGATACTAGATGACTGGCTGGGGATTTAGCTCAGTGGCTTAAACGCCTGCTTTGCAAGCAGGCAGTCATGAGTTCAATCCCCAGTACCAAAAAAAAAAAAAAAAAGATACTAGATGACAAATCAATGACATGTCAGATTCTAAAATTTCCTGGACCTTCTTCTTATCCTCCTTGTGGTAAGCCATTACTAGCTCTTGTTGGTGAACTGTTTGTTAACTGTACTCATAATAATCCTGTTGATTCTGTTATTTGGTCCACGCATACTTGTTTCTTTGGCTTTGTCTCCTTCAGATTTAAAGCTGTATGCCCAAGATGAATGTGCCTGGTGTCTACTGAGGACCATTAGTTAGAAGCTCTATAGAGTATCTCTGACTGCCGATAAACAACTGTGACCCCTTTCAGCTTGAAAAAGCTAGATCGGTCATCACCAATTTCTCCCTCACAACAGTTCAGGATACATCTTCAAGGGGGGACTGTTACAGGCAGCCGAGCTAATTAGAAATATCATAGGCGGGCTGGGGATTTAGCTCAGCGGTATAAGCACCTGCCTTGCAAGTGCATGGTTGTGAGTTCGATCCCTGGTACCAAAAAAAAAAAAAAAAGAAATATCATAGGCAGTCAGACAGGGATGGGCCCTCAAAGAAGCTGGCATAGAGGACCAGATGTCTGGTGACCTTGGAGGAGACACATACCTCTTGCTGTGGGCCAGATCTCAACACAGAAGGTAAAACAAAAGAAACAATATCCTTAAGGTTCAACCTTAGGGATTAGTATGGATCACCTTGAGAAGCCAGGAGTCATCATCACAACCCCCGCTACAGAAAATTATTGATCCATAAGAATGCTCACTTGCTATGTGATTCGCTTCCCTATTTGTCCCTGATCAGGTCAGTTTTACCTGAACAATTAATCTTATTGGTTGACCATAGCTCTGTCCCACCTCATACCCACCTACTTCGCGAGCTCTATTTTTCCCACTTTAGACCCACCTCACCTCATGATTTCACTCTATAAAAATCCCTAGAAAAGACAGAGTCCCTGGCAACCCACTTGGGACCCCTTCTCTCCCTCTCTCTCTCTCTCTCTGTCTCTCTCTCTCTCTTTTCTTCCCTCTCAGACAGAAGCTTTCTTTCTCTCAATAAATATTTCTGCTTTTATCCTCCATTGTTCCTAAAATTCATTCTTTGATTTTAGAGAACACGAACTTGTACCGGACATATAGTAGGTGCAGAGATTTGTTCCCCTATATCAGTATTAAGACAGCAAGTTTATTTTATCCTATTTTTCAAAATACTGCTTATGAAAATTTTAAAAATGCAGACTACCTATAAATTATTTGTGATTGATTTATGTGTTAAAATTCCATGGAGAAAGAACCCATTCTACCAAAGGAGTTGCTTTCTAAAAATTCAGTTCTTTAATATATATAATAAAATTTAGTTCATTAATATACATAACATGTAGCCATTAAAATATGTTATAGAACCTGATATGGTGGTGCACAGTTATAATCCCAGCTCTCAAGAGGCTTGGGCTGGGGATTTAGCTCAGAGGCTTAAGTGCCTACCTAGCAAGCACAAGGTTGTGAGTTCAATCCCCAGTACCAAAAAAAAAAAAAAAAAAAGTCTCAACAAAGGAACATTAACATTTTTTGGACTGAAATTCATGAGAAAAAAAAAAAAGAGGCTGACGCAGGAGGATTGCCATGAATTATAGGCCATCCTGGGCTACATAGTGAGATTCTGTCTCAAAAAAGCAAGAAAAAAATTCTATAATAGACATGTATAACATTTATTATATGAAAAACTGTTAGATTTTGTGTTTTTAAAATTCAGCTGATAGTTCCAAAAATCAAATTAACTAACTAGAAACAGATAAAAACAAAAAAAGGAATTCAGCTATCTTTCTCCCGTCCAGAAAATGGCTTAAGAAAACCACATGGCCACAAAGAGTTTTACAACTGGAATTTAATAATGTTGAACACTTTTTATTTTATTTTGTCTGATAGTTTTCGAGATAGGGTATCACTGTGTAGTTCAGGTTGGCTTATAACTCACAGCAATCTTTCTGCCTCAGCCCCTCAAGTGCAGGAATTACAAGTGTTCACTGCCACTCCTGGCATGAACACTTTTTAGAAACAAGGAAACTGAGGAGCAGTTAGGTTTAAGCAAATCACCGAAAGTCTACAGAGTTGGTAGTGTTAGAGTATTATGGCCCAGAAGAGAAGCAAAAGTACAAAATGAACAGGTTTACTGAGTTGTGGACATGGAAAGAAGCACATAACCCATGGTGGTTGGACTGCCTCCTTCGACCAGATAGAGAGAGGCAGAGGGTTATATGACCTCTGATTGAAGTGGTGCAAGGGGTAGATATTGATGACATGTGAGGAACCGATTGGAATTCTCTGTGCATGCAAACAGGAAGGGAAGTTGCAATTAGGGCTGAAGAAGAAGGAGGAAGTGATAAGCGTTCCTGCTTTGGCCTTCCGCCATGTTAGACCACCGTCATAACTTTACAGTAATTTATAGTAGGGCAAGAATCTTTCATTCCCATCTTTGTATTATTAGGAAAAGAGCAAAGACTCTCTCTTACTACTTCCTGCTGGATAGGGGCATCGTGTTGGGGCCTAGGGGGTTGACGGGATGACAGTTGATACCCATGTAGAAGCTGGTATCAGGTGTTTCAGCCAGAACAAGGAATTAATCATTGGTAAATGCTCACATCCTAGATTGGAGAAATCAAAACACAAGGTGCTATGAGGAGGCAGATCACTATCATAATTAAAGGATCCAGGAAATGTAGAAGGAAAGGTGTCCCTGATCCAATTGTGTCGTTCCATCAGGGCCATGGTGAGGAAGAATCTAAAAAATAAGTGTGGAGTTGGGAAAAGTGGGGTTACAAGAGGTAATTATTCCCCTATCTGGAAGGGTAAAAGTTAAAAGTGTAGGTATGACTTGTCCTTGCTCTAGGAATTGAGCTGGAAAGAATAAGAAACATGAGAAATACAAGGCCTGACAGTTGAATCATGTTTGTTTGGGAAATTATAAAGTAGAGTTGGGGAGGGCCATGGCTGTGTCACTATAAGTGTTACAAGATTTTAGACCTACGGGAGTCTCATGTTTAACTAAACAGCTCAGAGCAGAGAGAGCTAAGATACTTATAGTGAAAAAACTAACTAATAGAATATAAAGGATCAGGAACCAAATAGGATAACAAAACATGACCGAGCCTGAAAATTGTGGCTGTGGGGCATTGGTGAGATGGAGATGGGAGATAGGAGATGAGATGACCACTCAGGATATGTAGAGTCAGGGGAGTTAGGGATAGGAGGGCACTGCTTAGCTTGAGTGATGTGGAACTAGGATGACAGTCCAGCGACCTTGACCACTGTTGAGGTTCTGAGGAAGGCCAGGTAGGGGCCACTCCATTTTAGTTGTAGTCCTGTTGAGAGATCTGAGTAATAAAGGCTGTACCATTATCTGACTGGATACTCTGAGGTAGACTAAACCTTGGAATGATTTTTTGTAACGGGACTTTAGTAACTATATCAGCAGTCTCCTTGGTTGTGGGAAAGGCTTTTATCCATACTGAAAAAGTACAAACAAAGGTGAGAAGATATTTGAGAATTTTGTGTTGAGACATGAGTGTAAAATCTACTTGTCAGTCCTGACCAGGGGTGTGTCTGTGAAATTGATGAGTAAGAAAGGAAAGGGGTGGTATGTGTCTCTGAGGAGAGGTTTTAATGTAGAGATGACAGGGGTAAATTATTGCAAGCTGAGGGTGTTTGAGTCAGTCTACATAAACACAAAGGAATCCTGACAATCAGAGTGTAGGGGGATGGTAAAAAAGGCATCTTTAAGGTCTAGGACTGTGCAGTGAATGGTGGAGGGAGGGATATGGGAGAACATAGAACAAGGGTTTGGTACCATTGGGTGAATTGGAGTAACCACGTCATTGATTACCCTAAGGTCTTGTACCAGATGATAGGACCCATTAGGCTTGAGTATCAGGAGAAAGGGTGTATTGTAGGGTGGATGGGTAGGTTTAAGAAAACCATTGTCTAAAATATGCTTGATTATAGGTTTAAGTCCCCATAAATGTTTGGGAGCTATAGGATATTGGTGAATTCAAGGAAAAATTGAGGGATCCTTGAGACAAATTAAAACAGGCATAGATAGCATGGGTAGTGCTGGTGGGGTTGGAGGTGTTTTAAACTATGGGATCGACCAGAGAAGAAGAGAGAGGTAGGGATGGCTTTGTGGTGCACTGTGATGATGTCTGGAAGATGAGAGCTGTGGGGAGGGAAAGGTAAAGGGGAAGTTAAGCTTTTGGAGAAGATCCCTACCTAAAAGGGATGTGGGACATGTTGGAATTACCAGAAAGCTATGAGTGAAGAAGAGATTTTGGAAACTGCATGGAATGGGCTCTGACTGAAGAGGCTGTGTAGGTTGGCTGTCAACCCACCATAGATACTGAAGATTTAATATAATGGTCTGAAAAATCAGGAAGAACACTATTCATGGTCTCCATGTCTACAAGTACAGAGAGTGTTTTACCTGAGACCTCCAATGAAACTTGGGGCTCTGAGAAAGATACCTTAATGGGAGCCCCGTTAATCTTCAGCAGCAAGTCCAAGTAGATCAGCCAGTGATGAATCTGGAGGTGACAAGATCTCCTGTGAGGGCAAGGAGTTAGAGGATGACTTACCCGCTCTAGCGGCTAGCACAGTCACTCTTCCAATGGCCCTTGAGATTGTAGAAGGGCATTCTCTTGCCCACTGTCCTTTTTATTGCACTTGAACCATGGTCCAGGAGGGGCTTGGGCAGCTCCACCTTGTCTCAGTTTACCTATCTTAGAGCTCCAAGTGTCACTGCTAAAAGATCAGATTATTATTTTTCTTTTTTTCTCTGTTGTTAAAAACACAAAAAGCCAAATTAAGGTCTCCCTGTGGGGTTTGAGGGTCAAGTTTAGCCTTTTGTCTTGGGATCTGGCCCTCAGTGGTAGATGTCTGTCTCCTCCAAGGTCACAAAACATCTGGTCCTCTGTGCTGACTCCTTTGAGGCCCTAGCACTGTCTGACTGCCTATAATATTTTTAACTGACTCAGCTGCCTGTACCATTTTCTTCTCTGAAGAAGTAACCCAAACTGCCATGAGGGATAATGGATGGAGACCAATCTGGCTTCTTCCGGCTGAAGGGGGGTTGAAGTCATTGAACAGCAGTCAGGGACACTCTGCAGAGCTTTTAACTAGTGGCCCTCAGTAGATAGCAGGCATTTTCATCTTGGGTAGGTGTACAGCTTTAAGTCTAGAGGAGACAAAGGCAAAGAATTAGTTAAGTATGCAGGAGTCAAATAGAATCAACAGGTAGGATGCACAGACTGGGGTGGATCAAAGCCAGTGCCCCACCACTATTGGATGTTCATGAGCTGTGAGACAGGTCACAGCATGTGGGCAGCTGTTACCTTCTCAACTACTGTCTCCAACAGCTGTGGTGAGCTCAGACCTCTCCTCAAAACCCTGGCTTGGTCCCAGTTTTCCTCATGCTTTTTGCAGCTGATCAGATTTCAGAGAAGATGAGAACCTTCTCAGCTTCCTCATCCTTCCCTTCTCTCATCCTTTCTCCCTTAGAAGGAAGCACTCCTGTTCATCATTAATTCCTCAGAGACCAGGGATATGTCCTTATTAGCCCCTCCTCCACGCACACACACACACACATATGCAAACACGCATGCACATACACATACCACACCACAGCACACCACACCACCTCAAAATACCTTTTTAAAAAAAATTAGTGCATATTAGTTATAAAGACTATTGGGAACCCAGGAGTGGTAACTTTGCACTTACTCTATAGTCCAGGCTGGTCCTGAATTTGTGATGATCATGCTGCCTCAGCCTCCTGCATGCTGGGATTATGGGTATGTGCAACCATAGCCGGCTACCAAAATAATTTTAATTCTTCATCCACTTCCAGCAACCAATCACTCAGCCAGGAGATACCCATCATGCTTGCCACTCCCTCACCTCTTCTTGGGGAAAACTGGATGATGACAAAATTCAATCTGCTGGTGCCCTGATGGTCCTATTCAGTTCAGTACAATGCAGCCTCCTCCTCTCACCAGAACTCTGAGCCTGTATGCTGGTCTTGCCAATATCTAGCTGCCCCCTGGCTAGCGCAGTGTCAGTGCACTAGGAGACCCAGGCTCTTGGGACATGCAGCACCCATGCCCTTGGTCACCCTTGGGAAATGTCAAAGGCAGTCCCTGTGGTCTGTGCCAGCACTTCCACCTTTCACAGCCACAAGGAAAAGGACTGAGGGCACAGCACAGGGGTGGGGCTGGTAGAGCTCTTGCCCAGTATATGTGAAATTTTGGCTTTGAATCTCAGCATCCCTTCAAAAAAAAACAAACAATAGAGTCATGGGCCAGAAAGAGGACCAAGAAGTTAACCCACCCCTACCATGAGCCAGCAGCAGCACACAGACTGGGAAGAGAACAAGAAATCAACCTGCCTTTCCTGTGAGCCAGCTGGTGCACAGGCTGGGAGACAAGAAGAGGCCCCAGCCCGCCCCTGCCCCATAGGCAACCATCTGTTTTGGAGGAACACGGGCTGGGATGATAGCATCTGAGGCACAAAAGCTACTTAATGCTTGTATTGATTGATTGGCCTTGCAGCTCTAAAGCTGGTAGTCTGAGAATCTGTTTAGTGAATAACAATATGCAAATAGCAACTATGGGGGGGTCTCCTTTTGTCTTGTTTTTGGAATCCAATATTGTTCTCACTGTTTTGTTTTGTTCTATTTTATTGTTTTGTTTTATTCCCTTAAAAATACTAATTATAGTAAAGAAAGCCCTGCCATTGCCAGTGAAGCAGGGAATGTAACCCATCAGAAGAGACTGGAGAGTGGCAGCTACTCCCAGAATGCTGAGGTTTGACCCAGTCATATAACTGGATTATACTGTGTTTCCACATCTGTCTCTGCTGCATGTTGTGAATGAGCACAAGACCTGAATGTTTCTATCATGAATGAATCAATGAATGAACCAATAGAAAAAATGGCTGGGATAAGAGAAAATTAAATTGTGGCATTGCTGAGCACAAAGTGCCATACCTGTAATCCCAGCACTCTGGGAGACTGAGGCAGTAGGGTTGTGAGTTCAAGTCCAGCATGGGCAATTTTAGAAAGGCACTAACTCAAAATAAAAACTAAAAAGGGCTGGGGATGTAGTTCAGTGTGAAGGCCCTGTGTTCAACTCCCAGTACCAAACCAAACCAAACAAAAACACTGTGGCATCTTTGCTGTATGAGATACTGCGCACTTACTTAAAAAATTTTTAAAAGATGCATGGATATGTGTATATTAAATCAATTAAATTCAGAAGATAGAACATCAAGTCATTTGTATCCTGACCATGCTAAAATTTAAGCACAGATCAAGTAAGAGTGATGGAAAATTTGATATCATAAATAATATAGATATTAGTACTCAGTAGAGTATTTTTCTATAAATGTGTTCAATTTTTAAATAAATGTATCCATACTGCTGAAAATCCAGAATCCATATGGCTTTTAAAACACTGGGAAAAAAACAAACAAACAAAAAACCCCCATAGACCTCAGAATCTGACTTCCTATTCAAATGGACTCAAGCTATGAGATCATAGTGTTAAGTGAAATAAACACAGAAACTGAAGTATCACATGGTTTCTCTTACATGAGAAACCCAAATTATAAATAAAGGGCAAAACAAAAGATAGATAACAGGAACTAGAGAGTGCTTTCTCAAGGGGAAGCGGATGAAGAGACAGGAGGCGGAGGGAAGGAAAGGATGGAAAAGAATGAAGATGTGTTATGCACGTGCACCAGCCCCCGCACAGCACAGAAACATGGGCTAGTAAATAAAACAGCCTCGAACAAAGATTTTCCTTTGCAGAGGGCACTAACCACTCCTGTGCTCCTCATACCCCCGGACAGAAACTGTATCTGTTCAACACAAGTGGTAAGGAACATCTGGCCATGACATTTTCATCCCACCAAATAATTCCTATTGTCTTTTTGTTTTTTTCAGCACTGAGGCGCCAAACCAGGGCCTCCTGAGTGAACTCAGGGCATATTGAGCATACTCTTTACCATTCAGCTCCATCCCTAGCTATCGAGGACCACAAATTCACAATGGCTAATTTTGCATCCTTCCCTAAGGGGTAAAGGGAGGCTTAGATTATGATCTCACCTTTTTGAGACTTCCTATTAACTCTTGGGATGGGCTGTCCTCTCCCACCCACTATCACTAAACTAAATCTATTAAGATGGAAAGGAACGCTCCAGAGTAAGATCCTTCTTAGCATAAAATCATCTCTACCCTCTTGAGTCATCCCAGGATTAACACTTGCCTGCAGTGTCATGGGCCTTTGAGTCTTCTGCTGACCTGGAATCTTCTGCTAGCCCCTCCTATCACTGAATCCACCCATTGCATTGTATGCACCCAATAAGCAGTGGATGGGTCTTTGCCTGTTCTAAGGCAATGACCTCCCAGTCCCCCATCATGCATTACTAAATTTGTCTCTGTTTCTCATTTTATCCTTCACCAAGCCCCTCACACAGGCAATTGAGGTTCTTGACCAGGTCTCCAATACCTAGCCCCATTTGTTTGCATTTTATGTCTGAAATTGGACTCTATTTAAATTCTGGCTGAAAGGTTTTTGCCCTAGTATAAGTTACGGTACAATTATGGCAGTGGTCTAATGTGGCAGAAGGCCAAAATAGGAATGCTTACCACTTCCTCCTTCTTCAGCCCTAATTACAACTCCTTTTCCTGTTTGCATGTAAAGAAAATTCCAATCAGTTCCTTACACGTCATCAATGCCCGCCCCATGCGCCACTTCCGATCAGAGGTCATATAACCCTCTGCCTCTCTACGTCCGGTGGAAGGTGACAGCCCAACCACCATGGGTTGTGTGCTCCTTTCCACGTCCTCAATAAACCTGCTCTTATCTTTTTTGTACTTTTCACTTCTCTATTGCACCAGAAAACTCTAACATTAGCCTGGTCCATAGAACTGTAACCCCATAGGTCCATGTAAATCCCTCCCAAAACTGTGTGCTCGTTATGATCCTGCCTAAAACATCTGGTATCACTGAGGAAGGTGGCACACACCTGGAGGTTGAGGCAGGAGGATCATTGTGATTGGTTCAAGGTCAGCCTGGGTTACAAAGCAAGTTCAAGCCCAGTCCAAACTGCATAGCCAAACCCAGTCTCAAAATGAAAAAAAAAAAAAAAAATTGGTGACTCCTGGTTGCTCAATCCAAATTACTCAGTTCCACAGATTCCTACAGCAGCTGATCCCAGTCTGCCTTTATAATTTTATCTTTTTCTAATCTTTTTAACTAAATTTGTCTCTGTTCTTTCACTCATACCAATGCCCTACTTCTCTTCTAAACTCCTCCTGTCTTCTGTGTCAGAGAAGCCTTTTGGATTTCTCCTCCACATTTCTCTGACTAGCATTTTTCCCCCATGTTTCTGTGACCTTAGCTGTTTTTTCTAGCTTGTATTGTTCATATGCAGTGAGTTGATTTTCACATGAAGGGACAATATAAACTGGGC